>CATKHM010000248.1:0-25490 GCA_949751825.1 Blepharisma undulans
ATGTTTTATGTAGATTTGAAGTGTGGAGAGCAAAACGCTGAGTTTTGGATTAAGCGCGGCACAGCGTTGCTGATGAATTTAGATTCATAATTTATTATTCTTTATTCTTAATAATTTGCAAATTATTCGATTCAGCATAAAATTTTGCATAATCAATAAAACTTTGAAGGATTAAGCATGCTGCTACTTGATCATTTAGCTCTTTATTCAAGCATAGTTTTCAATTTACCTGGCTTAAAATTGCATTCGCATGATGTGAGGTTAATCTTTCGCTGACTCTCCCTAAAAGAAATTTGTTTTGGAATAAAACAGTGGAAATGTTTTTGATGTTCTTAATGTTTGGTGGTTCTTTCAATTGGTCGTCTAAGGGCCAGCCAACAATAATTGCATTAGAGTCTTTGGCGATATCAAGAAGTAAGGAGGTAAACTTGGAATTGCTTCTATTAAGAGTGGTGACAGGTTTTAGAGTATCAGAATTAAATAAATTGTTGGTTTCTGCAACCCCAACAAATGTGCTGCCGATATCGAGGCCTAAAACTTTGATTTTTCCAAATTTATAAATTTTCTTTACAATTTCACCTTTATTTGCATAAATCATTATGAACTATTATCTAAAATCAAAATTATTAGAAATATCTTTTGTTATATTGTTAAATTTCCATCAATTCCAACGTATAAATCATATTATAGTGATTTTTGATTTTTTCACAAATGATTAAAAAATCTTGAAATTGTGAAAACATTGCAAAACCACTTTTTGCAATTGGTGGACCTGGGTTACTTTTGAAAGGCTCAAAAACAATAAATTGGTCGTCTGATGAAGCTATTATAAAATCTCCAGAATTTTCAATTTCAATATGTTTGATTCCGCTTGTTATTAAAATTTCATGATGCTCCGTTTCAATTTCAGTGTGATTCAAAGTATAAAGCCTAACGCCATCACTTCCTGCAGTAACCAGCAATCCGTAATCATTAAACCCTATTGTATAAATTTCAGCTGCAAAGGTAACTTTCTTCACGATTTCGAGGTTTCTTAAATTATAAAAAATTATGGTACTGTCCAGGCTTAAAGATATTAAAATTTGATATTCCTCTGAAATTTTAAGCAGCTTTATCGGACTAATATGACCTGTTAGTATAGATTTTTTGGAAATTATGGTATCAGTGAACGCTGATGCTAAATTTCAACATATTATAGACGTATCGAGACTTCCAGTAAATAGTTGTGTTTCTGTGGCAACAATCGCAGTAACTGGGTGTACATGATAGCTTAGAGACCCGAGCAAACTTCCATCAGGACTATGGAGCTTAATTGTATTGTCAATATAGCAGCCAGATAGAAGAATTTCTTCTTTTAATATTAGATAAGGACTGCATTTAAAGCAGCTATCATCATATAGATGCTTTGTATCTTTAAGCTCGATAAATTCTTTATAAGTAAACTCTATTTTTGAGTCTCTTAATTTAAATCTTTTCATTTTCATAAAGCATTCATCAACATCATATACTAAAACTATAAAATATCCCTGAGACATCATCATTGCTAACACTTTTTCACGAATTACTAAATGATCTATTTCGTGGTGTTCCCTATTGAAATATCTCAATCTTTCTATCTCAATAGATCTTAGTTCATCTTTTCGCTCTTTTTTTGGATGCTGCCCTTTGAATAGTTTTATTGGAGTTTGACCAAAGTGAATAGCCTGCTGGATGACAGAATTAATAAAATCCTGATCTTGAGAATTTTTGATAATTTTTGTGAAATTTTCTTCATAAGTCGTAGGAAAATAGACATTGTAAGCTTTTTTGGCATATTCTCCGCTTTGCTTATACCCAAAAATGAGGTCGATCCATTGGTGTAAATTTTTGCTGGCATGCAGAGATTCCAAAGCTTTTCTATTTTTTCTAATTAAATCAAAGTGATTTCTGGCTCATCTGGGAAGCTCTAAGTTTCGGACTTCATTCCCATCTTGTCTCCTTCCAAAATTCTCATGATTAATATTCATAAGCACTTCTGGGATGTAAAATAATTCAGGAATCAACTCTTTCACATCACCTGATGAAGAGTTTATGCAGGTTCAAGCAGTTTTCATGGAAAAAAATTGACGGTCTGGGACATCGAATTTGCCTCCATGCAATTGCTTCGCTTGCTCTGTAAATGGCTCCAATCTTTGCAAATAGTGCAAAACTAAGCCGCCATTAGAATAATGGGATCCATAATGAAAAGGCGCCATCCCAGACTCAGCACATAAATCGTATCTTTTTTGCAAATCGTTAATCCTTTCAGGATTTTGAGCTCCTACTGGGCACTCTAAATTTCTGAAGGTTTCTTTTTTGCGTAAATCAAGCTCAACGCTTTCCCATTCTTTTATTATCCAAGGAAATACTGGATATTGGCTTAAATCGTGAAAAGATCTGCTTGCAAATTTATTCAAGATCATTAAATATTGAAAATTGCTGATACTTCCCAACTTTCATAAATTTGTGTAATTTCGAAGCTCTTTTGATGATCGTTTTCCATAAACAGAAATATTGAAAGACCTTAGATTTTTTGTAAAATAATTTAATAAATCTTTTCTTTGTGATTCATAATTTTCTTCAGTCAATTCAAAATAAACGGATTTTCCTGATTTAAAAAATATTTCAATAGCACGATGTCGATGTATAAATCTTCTCGCAAAAATTTCATGAATATCGCTAATTTTCCATATTCTCATTTCTTTTTTCGAATTTTGAAAATTATGAGTTGGCGAGTCTATGGAATACTTCTTATTATTTTTTATTGTAAAAATCAAATATTCTTGGTTCAATTCCATAATCCCGCTATCAATCCCTTGAATTTTTATTCTGTTGCATTCAAATTTAATTGTTTTTTCTATAGATGCTGGAGAGTATCCTTCTTCCGGATTTTCTCATTTATTTTCTTCATAATTGCTTTCAGATTCTTCTGTTGGATCTTCTGAGTTTTCTTTTTCATCATTTGAAATATTGAATAAAGTATTATTTAATTGGTTCAGAAAATCTGAATAGTTTTTTGATGTTTGTTTCGGACTGTCACTGTCTTGTAAGTTTAAATTCTGAGATAACTCATCACAAAAGGTATTTTTCAATATTTGAGGGCTGGTCTGGGACGCTTTGCTTTTAGTTCATTGTTTGAGAAATGGGGTTCTTCCAAGTTTATCAAAGTTAAAAGTTATTCCATATTTATCTGACGAAGCGTTTGGATTATTGAGAAGCAGTTTTGATGTTCTCATTATAGATTTATAATGCTTTTTATATCAGACAGCACTACATTCATTATTTTGGCAATATTTCAAATAGGCTGCTTCAATTTCTTCTTTTCATTTATGATTGTTTAATTTGACTTTCTCAATACTATTTGCTTTTACTAAATCAGCTTGACATCATGCATTATTCTTTATTTCTGCAAGTGTATTTTTCTTTGGCGATTTACCATCTAACTCATAATAGCAAAATTCATATGGTATAATCTCTTCCTTCAAAAATGGATCAGTTCCAGCATCATTGCAAATAGGAGTCAAAAATGATATCAAATTAATTCTCATTGATGTAAAAGTAACTAAAAAAAAATGAATGTTTTCGACTCATTCTTTTGAGAGTAAAGATTGTTTTATCACATCAGTAATTTTAGTTTTCATTTGCTTTTCTTTAGACATAAATATGGCTGCAAATTGATGCTGATCTAGTTGTAAATCATCAGCTATCTCTTGATTCGGAATTACCTTTCTATATTTTCTTTCTGACCAATAATCATGCTGCCAAAGCTCAGAAGTGCAATAAAATTTAGTAAATTGTTTTCTAATAGTTGAGAAAAAATCCATTTCAGTTTCAATTGAGCTATTGGCACTCATTTTTTTGAATATTTTGAAAATGTCTGCTTTTTCAATAAAATCTGCCAAAAATTGTAAAATATTAGTTATGTCAGTGTCTCTATGTTTAATGATAACAGATGTACATTCAGTTAATATATATAAAGCCACAAAATCAAAATCCTTCTTTAATTTATGTGATTTCACCAATTTAAGCTCCTTAAGCTCTTTGTTTAAATCAGACATTATTTCACATTTTTTCCTCTCACCCTTTTTAAGTTTGATAAAGCCTTCCTTCCATTTATCTGTCAGAGTCTTCAAAATATCAATAATCTCTGGATCATTGGGATTAATAGAAAGATAAGTAAATATAAATTTCAAAATATATCGTACATATCCACCATTTCTTAAACAGATACATTGTGTGGGGTAAACGTTAGGCGAGATAGAGTCTAAAAGAGAGTTCAATGTAAGCAAGTCGGCAAAAAGAAATTCAGGGTAGTAAACTTTGTGACATTTAGCACTATTTGTTGAAAATTCGTTTATATCATTTATAAGGCTCTTAAATTTATCATAGTCTATATTGGTAATGGTGACAAAATGTGGATTTAATAAATCTTCAAGCACGCTTAAATACTCGAAAAATCATTTTTTCTTGTTTTTGAAACTTTTTTTCATCTTCTCCAGTATCTCACTCATAAAACTAAATATTTCATTATAATTGATATTTGCAATTCCTATTAAAAATTCTCGAAGTTTGCTGAAATTTTTCAATTTTGCTTTTTTGGAAAAAATTGCTAAGACAAATCTTCTCAGACTTGGAATTGTTTGATATAGTTCATCTTTGTCTACAAATATTTTATAAGCATCAATTACTCATTTTGGAAAATTGGCACTATTATGAAAATAAAGTCTAAGATACTCCATTTCCTTTTCTTCTCCTTCCCCATCCACTTTTATAGTTAATAATTCAAATATTTCCTTTAGATGTAATTCCCCCAGATCATCCAGTTTTGGGAAATCCTGCATTAAATAGATATCTATTTGATTATTCTCTGTGCTTGGATTTGACTCATTAACTCTTAGTGGCTTTTTTTGAACAAGATAGCAAGATATTCTATCAGTTAAAATATTCATAAGAGAATACAATTTTCTCCTTATTTCAGGTAAAGTTTTTTGAATTACTTCAATAAAATCTTTATTTTTCATTTCTTTTTCCAGTAGTAAAAATATAATTGAATAGATATTATTCCCATGCAGATGTTTTTTAAAGCTTTTGCACAATTTCTTTATTCTTCGTTTTATATCTGCTCAATCATGATGGAAATTTATCATTCTTCTATTCATGTTATCTCACTCTCACATACAAGGGATAAAATTAAATATTAGCTTAATGGCCACCGTTGCTGCATTTTTTTGGATTACTGGGTTATATTTTTGCTCTTTAAATAAAGATAAAGCTCTTTTAAATAACTCATTGATTTCTTCGCTCTTGCATTTTAAACAAAAATCGGCACTCAGGCAATGGTCAATAAGTACATATTCAGTTTCTTTTTCAATTGTCATTAGAAGTATTTTTATAATGACGTTGGCTTGAATTGTAATCTCACTTTGATTTTTTTGAGAGCTTCTAGGAGTTTTTGGCTCACTAATTTCATTTACTTCTGTATCTTCATAGTGAAGCTTTTTGATGGTTTCTTGCATAATTTTTGGGATAAGGTTATAGGGCTTTTCATTAAGTTTTTCTTTTATGTTGACAATATCTTTAAATGCTATTTCTTTTATTACATTCACAACAAAAAAAAATTTGAAAATTTCTTCACTTTGGCTAAACAAAATCGATATGTATCTTGATAAAAAATCCAGATATTCTTCCAAAAGACTGAATGGCAAGTTTTTTCATATTCCTTTATTAAGAAATATAGCACTCATTGCTCTAGATTGAAGAGAATTTATTAAATCTTGCTCAGATTTTTGCTCCAAACAAATAATAATATCTTCACATCTATGCAAAAATTCCTCATTAGGTATAAGACTTTTTTCTTCTAAGGCTGACCCCAAAGCTTCAAAAAAATTTGATGATAAGGTTTCGTCAAGGTAATTTTTTACTTGACATATCGTACAAATGATTCTTAAAATATAAATAATTCCATTCAAGCTGCATTGATTAATTAAAGGTATTCAAATGTCCAACCCTCCACTAATAGCTAGTGCATCTGCTATTGTTGAGAATTCTACTCGTTGATAACCCTTGTCTTTCTTAATATCAATTTTCATATCAGAAACAAATTTTTTGCATGATGATTCTCATTTAAAAATGATAGCATCCAAAATTTCTTTCAACATAAGTTTGTTTCCAACTGAATCGTAATTGCATCGCAGAGTTAATTTATTACTAAATTCTGCAATTCTATCATAATATGGCTGACTAAAAAATTTTTTAAAAAGATAAAGTGAGCCAATCTTTCCTCGGAATAAAAAATAAGAAGACATTTCACGGCTCTGTAGATAATCGCCATCAAAATTTTCAACTGGGCCTCCTATACAAAAGTTTTGAAAATTTCCTTCAGGATATACATATGATAGCATTTCATAATGAGGATTGAGACTTCCGTTTTTATACATTATCAAGTACTCTGCCTTTTCTCTACCCTTTACTCTTCTTATAGAAAGCCCCACACAATTTCATTGATTATTAATAATTGCTCCTGCTTTTCCTTGTATTGTTTTGTTCTTTGAGTATCTAATACTGATAGATAGGTTGCTTGTCAAAAAAATTGAAAATTTTGATATTATATTATCAGGACCTTTAGCTACTTCTGAAAACTCAGCGATAAACGCTTCTTTGAAAGTAGTCGATGCTTTTATTTTTTCAGGATAAATCCAGACAACAAAACTAAATTCCTTTTGGTTAATGAAAAATGAATTATCATCTCCGAGTTTGGAAAACTTAACACCTATCTCATTTGCATCAAAAATAGCATCATTAATATTTTCTTTTTCAATGCTTTCTCCTTCAATTTCACTATATTTGCTTTCTTCACTCTGGTTAATTTGAAGATTTCTTGATTGGATTTGTTTTTCAATTGAACTGCACTTCCCATCAAAATAAAAATAACTATTTGCTCTTGTAAACAAAATTTTTTCTCTTTTATTGAATTGTTCACACTCTGACTCAAAGTAAAGTGTAAGTCCTTGATCTAGAGATTGCAAGATTCTTTCCTGAATTTCAGGCGAATTGGAATATATTTGGATTAAATATAAAAGAGCTTTCAACTCTTTGGGAGAAATATTAATTGCCAAGGACAAAGGCAATTTTTTCAGCTTATCTGGTGAAGGGCTGATTTTTAATCGATTGATTATTTTTTCTAATATTTTTGAGGGATTGAAAAGAGGTTTATCTTTTATAGTTGCTTGCGAATCAATCTCAGAGTTCTCTCCAAGAGTTTCGTTAAAACTCATTTTTATAGTGATGCAATATTTAATAAAATTTATTGTGGCTATTGAGTCTAATTATATTTATGAGTAATTTATTGAAAATTAGTAATTAATATGAAAAATTTTATTTGAGATAAAAACTTAAAACAAATTTTTTAATTTTAAAGAATAATAAATTACAGACACATTGAAACTACAAATAAAAATGCATTTTCTATATTTTTACCGGATCGAGCAGAAGTTTCAATATATAAAAAGTTTCTTTCATCTGCAAACTTTTTCCCTTCATCATATGATACTTCTCTTTTATCTTCTAAATCGCATTTATTACCTATCATCATGTAAGTGATATTTTCAGTGGTTTGATAGTGTTTTATTTCTTCTCATTTATCAGATAGTCATATTAAGCTTTCTCTGGCAGTTAGATCATAAAGAAGAATGCAAATCTTTATTTTTTCAAATATTTTTTGAATTACACTTTGGAATTTTAATTCACAAACTATATATCAAAAGAGAATAGAAATTTTTCTGCTATTAATACTTTTTTTATAAACTGCAATTTCCACACCAAGAGCTGAAAACGATTGCGTCTCTTGGTATCCAGATTTTAAGGCAGAGATAAATGATTTCTTCCCAGCATTTTTATTTACAAAAATTAGACAGCTTGATTTGATTTCTATTTGTTTAGGGTATTGTCTTCTACTTTTCATATTTATAAATAAATAATTTAAAGATATTTTATATTGATAGTTCTTTTGACCTAATAATCTTTGAATATAATTTTAGTGCAAACCAAAAAATATGTTTGAAATTAATTTTTTATGGTAAGTAAGTCTGCTCTTCAATTTATAAAATAATGAAATCAAATTAAAATTCCTTTTAATAACTTAGCAATGGATAGTGTCAAAGTCTACATTGATTGGTATTCTCAACCGTCTCGAGCTGTAGCTGCATTTTGTTTGCTCGCCAATATCCCTCATGAAATTATCGAAACTCAGCTTTTCCGTGGAGACACTCGCACAAAAGAATTTAAAGCCATTTCTCCTCCAATGACAGTTCCAGCTATACTTCATCAAGGAATGCCTCTTTATGAAAGTCATGCAATTTTAACGTATTTGTCAACAGCTTTTAATGTCAATGATCATTGGTACCCAAAAGAACCAAAACAGCGTGCAAATGTTGATTCTTACTTGCATTGGCATCATGGAAATATTCGATATGGATGTGCTGGATATCTTTACAGGAAATTAATCAAGCCTAGGCTTACAGGACGGCAAATAACCCCTGAAATGGAAAAGGAAATGCTTGCAATTCAGCATAAATCCTTGAGATATGTGGATGAAATTTTAATGAATAATCATTATGTTGCAAAAACGAAAGAAATCTCTATTGCTGATATTTCTTGCTATTGTGAAGTAATGCAGTTGAATCTGATTGAGTTTGATTATAGGCAGTATCCATTTTTACTGAGGTGGATGAGAGAAATTGGGGAAATCCCAGAAATAAAATTGGTGCATCAAGGATTGATGAAAATGGTGCAAAATCCTAAGCTTTAAATACTTAAATTTATCATTCTTAAATTTACTTAGTTATAAATTAAGCATTTTATTAGTTATTACAATCTCGATCTTTATTGATTTGTGTAGTGGCCATATATATTCTTCGTACCTCTTCTAGTACAGAACGAAGCATTTGCATTAATATACTTTTCTATCTCTTTCTAAAGTATGAGCTATACATCTTTAGCAGCATTATTTGATGTGCTATTAAGGAATAACTCGTGATTAAATTAAATGCATTCCAAATAATTTTCTGAGCCTTTTGACTTTTTTTCGCTAACCTTTGATCGATATCTCTAAAAATTCAATGATTCAAGAAATAATCGTTTATCAGCAGAATCTTCAGATCTATGTTTTCTTCGATTTGGGTTTGGAGTTTGCTTCAACTTTTAAATATTTGTTTTACTTTATGATTTCTTTACATTTAATATTTATTAGAAGTTCTGATTCTGATATATTTGACAATTTGTTGATTGAAAATTATTTTATGCAATTGAATTTTAATAGTTGTTTATCTATTTTGCAAAAATTTGAAACATAATAGTCATATGTATAAATGGGAAACTCTCACAGCAATTCACTCAAAGAACTTAACGATTTTTCTTTGTCCCAAGGCTTCTATAAATATGCAGCAACACGACTTGAATTTTCTACCAAAATTGGATTCCCTTTTATAAAATATTTTACTGTTTACAGAGTGGAAGAAGAAAAGCGTGAAATAGGATCAATTTCTTTTGATGATTTAAAAATAATTTATGATCATATGATGTATATAAAGGTACTATCAACAACGGTTTCTCAAGATCAAACTCCTGGCCATGCGACTGAATGCCAAATTTGTTTTGAAAGATATGCAAACGTTATTCTGAGTTGTGGTCATGCATTTTGCGACATCGATGTTATTGGATGAAAGCAAAAGGATCAAAGCTGTCCGATGTGCAGAAGTGATCTTGAAGTAAAGCATGTTTATATAGAAATTGATGAAAATCATGAAGAAATTGCAAATGGAATAGAGAAAAGCTTGCAGGTTATCTTTTCTTATTTTGATTGAGGAGAGAATAAATAGCTGTATTAATATTTTAATATAATCACAGTATTATACTTTCAAGAAATTATGCTTTCTTGAGACATATTAATAAAATTAATTTTCGGGGTATAAGCTATTATTGAAGATAAGTAGAATATATTTATTTATTACGCAAATAATTTCATCTTAACTCAATAAAAATGCGATGAATTGAGGCTTTATGGTTAATAGAAATAAGAATATTCCATAAAATATGCACTTTCAATATTACCCCTTTATAAAAGGTAATAAAAATTCTTGTTGATTAATTGAATTATCTAGCCAATTCTCCAACTATAAAAAAAATAAAACAGTTTTCTTCTGATTTCTATGTTGACAAAATTTAAATCAACTCAAAAATGGTTTTTCTGATGAGCATTTGATATCTGAAATCCCATATTTTTCAACACGCATTAAGGCATTTATACTTAAATATGCTTTTGAATTAATTTATTCATTTATTAGATAGAGAACGGTCTGCCCTCTAACTCAATAAAAATTGGTAATTTACTTTTGCATCCTTCCTCTGAGTTTTTCCTACTTGAACAGTTGCTCCCTGCTGGAGAGCTGGATGCTGTGTCTGATGATAAAATTTTATGTACATATGGGCACTGGCTTCCACTAATGCAATACCCATATTCAATATATTGTTTACATTCTTTTACCTTACACACCTTCCCTGAGTCAATTCTGTCTCTTAATTCAGTTTCTCCGTGTGCAAAAACACACCGATCTCCGAATTCGCATATTCCTGATTCCCAATTTTTGCAGAGCTCAGTCTTGAATTTCAGGAGAAAATTTTTTTCAGCTGATTTATTTTTCTTTCCTGAAGCTGCTTTTGCAGGGGATATGCTATATTCAGTGGAGACTTCACTATGTGGACTAGAGAAGGCTTTTGAGCTTGTGTTGCTTTCTGAATAAAAATTCATTTTGTTCGACAAAATAATGTATAATCTGAACTAAATATGGCTGGTTATATATTCGACTAAATCTTTATGTTTTTGATGAATAATGATTTTTTAAATATAAATTTGCTATTATTGAGTGATTGTTTAAATGAAAAATAAAATTTACTATTTATTGCTTAATCATAAATTTTAAAAAATTTGATGTCAATAAGATGCGTGAATAATCTAAAAATGTTTTAAAAGCTTCAATAATAATTGCTTTTTAATAAATCAATAATTATATAATTATTATTATGATGATTTTTGCATTAGCTTATAAATACATAGTTTTAAATAAATATTTAATAGCAAATTATTTGAAAGAAAAACTCTCAGTTTTAGCTAGTGCTCAACCTCCTAAGGCTTTCTTCACAGAGGGTATTCTTCTCAACTTGTTAATTTGAAATACAAGTAAGGAAGAATTTTTTTCTTTCTTTTCTTAATATTAAAAATTGAATTCTTTTAAGAATTTGAAATCAATTTCAGGTAATCAAATCAAAACAATTAATATATCTAACTAAAAAAAACCACTTGTACTCTTTATTAATATCAAATCATAAGATTTTATGATTTGAATTGATTTTTTGATACATAATTATATTTTGTAAGGCTGCCATTTAATTAATAATCAGGATTATGTTTGGTTATCTGCTTAAATCAATTTACCATAAATGAAATGCTTCTGCAATTTTTTTCTAAATATTTTGCCCTTCTCATTTAATTCATCTATTTTATTATTAGTTATAAATTATGATTCTTGAAACCCTCCTATTCCCTGCTCTCTCAACAAAGCTTCAGCACCAGGTGCAGCCATAATCGCTTTAAGCAGTTTGGGCCTTATTTTTTCCAAAAATTCAACAAATAAGTTTCTCAAAACCATTGCCAAGTTTCTTCCACTTTTAGTATCAGCTGTTCTGTTTGAAATTACTAAACACTTGCAGAGTGTTGATAAGGTATCAGTAGCAGGACATAAAGCTGCGTCTTGGCACTTTTCACTGCCATTAAGCACTGCAAATAAAATCTTTACTGCTGCATCTTTGGTATCATATGGCTCTGATTTTAGCTTCACAAGTCTAACGATAGGGGCAATAAAAATAGGATTTTCAAAGCATTTAGCAATATTCCTCTTGATTTCTAAAACTTTGAGTTCTCTTTCTTTTTCGAGTTTTAAGAATTCTTCTGTATATTCGACTTTTCCAATCGTAGAGTTCTTTCCTGGAATTGATGTTTTAGTTTCAGATTTAAGAGTTACCGTTTGTGGGGCTGGCTTTGTGTCGGATCTGAAAGTTACTGTTGGTTTTGCAGTTTGGTATTGCCTATTTTCTCCTTGAATAGATGACTTTGAAGTATTCGCTTTAAGAGTTTGATTTCCTGGAATATTGGTTTTGTTTATTTCATTCTGTTTTTTCTCTTCCTCTTGCTTTTTCTCTTCTCTTTCCATAGTTTCTGAAATTTCTTTTTCTAGAACAGGAATTTCTTTTATTTTGCATCCTTTGGAAATTTCAAGCATTATAAGTGTGGCTTCAAATCTGACTTGGAAATCAGGGTCCTGAAGGCAGTGCAAAATATGTTTAGGAAGTCTAAAATCTCTTGCAGCTTCAAGTTTGTTTTCATTTCCTAGCTGAATCATAGCTCGAATATGTCTGATCGCGTTTCTCCTTGCAGTAACGCTTGAATTTTCTCTTTTAAGAAGGGTAAAATTTTCAGCAAGCATCAATAGTTCGCTTGAATAGTCAGGATGCTTGTTATTTTTAGTATATTCCGCCACATATGGATAGCAACATGGTGGCATCCCTAGTTCTGCAATAATATTTAAATATAGTGCATCAAAATTTATATGCATTTCAAAGTTCATATATGTTAAAAGTTCCAAACACTCTTTAATAGCTGATTCTTCTCCTCTTTTATAGAACGAAATTGAAATCGCCACAAGCATATCAAAAACTTTATCGTTAATAGCCTGCTTTATCAGCTCAGAGCTTGGCGAGCTTAGATCTTCCAGCTTCTTTTTTTCTTTTTCCTCAATGCTAAATGAATTCATTGCTACAAGCTTTGACATATTTCTGGCTGTCATATAGCCTCCTGGAGTATCAAAGAAACAGGCGTTTAAGTAATGGATTATCTGCAATGTTGTATCTAAAAACTCGATTTGAATATTTTCGTTTATTTGCCTCAATGGAATAGCTACTCTTTGTGTAATCACAAGCTCTGGGTCTTTATAATAAAATAAATGACTTGCAAAACGCTCTGCTTGCTTTTGCTCAAACTGATCCATCTCAAAAATAGGTGAAGATAGCAAACCTTTTATTGTTGGCCGCTTCAACGGGTCAATTTGCAGGCAAAGTGCTATTAGGTCTAGTATCAGCCCAAGTTCATTTTTCTCAGCGTGTGTTGTGTGTCGTAGGTTGAGAGATTGCTCATAAATTTCTTGAAGGTCTTTGCTTTCAATGCCTTTATAGCTTTCATTGTCATCTACTATCCCAGAAAAAGACCCTAATCTTATACTTCTGATGATTCCTATATCATTATTCGCTCTATTGACAGCTTTATACTTCACTATCCTAAACCCTGCGTATGGGTTATATGGGAAGCTTGAACTTGGGATAATATGTGAATTCGGTTGGAACTCAGGAGAATCCACTCCTTTAGTATTGCACCAGACTTTATAAGCGTCAAAAAATGAAGGTGGAGGAACTCCAAATAGCAGAGAATACAAGATAGCGCCAAAGCTTCAGACGTCTACAGATGTAGTTTGATCTCTTCTTAAAATAAATTCAGGAGCCAAAAATGGATTTTTGTAGAAATCACTTTCAGAAGAAATATTGGAAAGGCTAAGCACAATATCTGGAGCTGAAGTAATTTTTCCATTTATATCTATTTTTCCAGAGCCCTTTAAGGAGTTTAGTTTAATTTCTGCATTTTCTGTAATCACAAAAGAAGAGAGATTAAGGCTTCTGAGGGCGAAAGAATGAGTTTGGACAGTGTTAATGAGGCCAAGCAGCTGTCTTCCTAAAAATTTCGCAAGGTGTAAAGCCGCTTTTGTATTATAAAGAATTGGAATTTTGAGCAGTCCTCCGTTTTGGTCTAGCAAATGTTGGATTTCAAGGCCTTTAAGCCTCTCGTACATAACATAAACTTCTTTATCAGTAGGGTCTTTTCCTACCCTTTTTTCGTGCATTCCAATACATTTAATTATATTTGCTGACTTTTCTTGTAAAAACATATGAAATTCTAACTCTTTGTTTAAATGAAAGTCAAGAGAGTTTCCATCAGAAGAAATATGTCTGAGTCCATCAGGACCATACATAGTCACTTGAATTTCTGCTTGGTCTGGCAACAAAACCCCTAAATACTGCTTGGCAGCAAAATTCATGATATAGATAGAATCATGATAAAGCTTGAAATCCTGTGAAGGGATCCTGGGGATCAAGGCTTGGCTGATGCCTTGAATAATAGAAGCTTGGACGTTATAGTCCTGCTTTATTAGCAATAAATTAGATTCCCTGAGGATTCTTTCTAAAGCATATGCTTCTAAGTGGTCTAGTAGAGATTGATATCTGATAACGGCTGACCTTACCAGCCCTAAGCCTTCATTTACTCTGTAAACTCCGCTGTATAGCTCCAATCCTCTTCTTTTCCTCCCTTTTGTTGCTTGTTTATATAACGACAACGTTAAGTACCCAAAGTCTTCAATGATAGATTTGAGCTGCTCAAGTGAGTTGTATTTCTTAATCGCTTCTTCCATGGCCTCAGAGCAAGGCTGCTTTATATTTTTCTTTTGGAAATCCTTTTGAATTTTATCTAAAGTTTCTATTCCTGCATCATATTTAGTTGCTTCGTAGCCATATCCAATAAGTTTTTCTCTCAGCTCTTGATAAGAAACAGAACCATCAGAATTCACATCTATTGCTTTAATTAAGCCATTAAGTTCAGTTGGAGTCAGATGGTAGCCAAGTTTAGTCATAAAAACTTCAAACTCATGTGTGGAAATTTCACCTGTTTGATCTGAGTCAATCTCAGTAAACAACTCTTTAAGTGAGACTTCTTTTTCATTCAGCTTAGAAGCTAAATACTCAAATAGTTCTCTTTCTAGCTGCTTTGCTTGCTGATTGCTCTTCGATTCGAACTCGTCTTGAGCTTTTTGCCTTTCTTTAAGTACATAAGAGCTCAACTGGACTGCATTTGCAACTTTTTTCTCTTCGATTTTTTGCTGTGCTTTTTGATTTTTAGCAGCCATGGCAGTCTGCTCTTGCTTTAAGGTAGATTCTTGGTTGATTGTTCGAGATACTTCTAGCATCAATATAAAGTTTATAGTTTCATTTGATTTAGAAATTGCATAAGTAGGCTTGCTTAGTTGAGAAGGAAGTAAATTAGCGGAATCTTGTTTTTTAGTGCCTTCAATGCCATAATCTGCTAGCTCTTCAATATCTTCAAGGGAAAATCCTTTGATGCTTTCGAAAATGTCCCTAAACTCCCTGTAAGTGATATATTCTGAATCAGGCTGTCTTTCTAATGCTTTTTTCCTGAACTCTGATGATATATCGATAAATCTTGATAGTAATCCTCTAGCTAATTTAGCAGCTGCAGATCTCCAATGTGAAATATCTTGCCCAGGCTTTATATTGCTATATGACAAAATTGAGTCAATAAATTCCAAATATTCTATTTTTCCATCATGATTTTTATCAAAGGCTTCAGCTAAAGACTGAATTTCTTCATTATTCAGCCTAAAATCCAGCATCCCCAAGATTTGGCCCAGTTCATTGGTGTTAATAGACCCATCTCCATTGGCATCAAAAAGAGTGAAAGCTCTTTTAATTGAAACTTGTGAGCCTCTCAAAGTCAAGCTGATTTTTTCAAGCGCTTTGTCTACAGTGTCCTGCATTTTTAAAGTAGCGATTGACCTCATATTGCTATCCATTAGCCCGGGAACACCTCTGAAGACTTCAGCTGTGAAATCTTTATAGTCAATGGTTGGGCCTTGCATCAATAAATTAGAAAGGACATTTTCTGGAAAAGTTGGAATGGCAAATCTCAGAGTATTTATAAAATCGTGGATGTCAATAACGCGATCGGAGCCTTGCTTTGGTTGCATATTCCAAGAATTAAAAATCTCCAAAACAGTGCTGTTAAATGGCCTCAGACTGCTGCATTTTTCAATAATTTCTCTTATTTCCCACTTCCAAGACTCTTTTGGCTTTAATGCTTTGTCACTGATTTGCCTTAATTTTGTCAAGAACTGTGAATGATGCAGATTATGGGTATCCATAACCAATTTCACAACAAGATCGGCAATTCCAGAACTTCCAGGAATATTATAATATTTTTCCAGTAAGCTTCTTACTTCTACTGGTCCTATCATCCCATCAGAATTAGCTACTTCTTGTAAGCACTCTTTTAATAACTTTTCATCGAGCAATAAGCAGTCAGATATGAACTTATTCAAAAACTCTTTGTCAGGAAGCACTTTAGGGTTGAATTTAAAGGAACTTGGCAAACGGTTTATATGCTTCAAAAAATGAGTTCTGAAGATTCCTGGAGTATTATTCGAAGGCATTGCTAGGAAAATTCCAGCTTTGTGAATTGATTCTTCACTGGAATTTGGGCTCAAGCTTTTTGCTTTATCTATAAACTCTTGAATAGAAATACACTCAATTATTGAGCCTTGGTCCACAAAAAAGACATCTAAAGGATATCGTAAATGAATAAGCCTGCATTTAAGTTCAGTCAACAGCATATCCACTTCATCAATTTGTTGGGCAATTGATCCCGAATACACTTCTTTAATAAAAAAGCCAATTTTAAGCAAACTCTCCTCATCTGTGAATAAAGAAAAAGCGGACTTTAAAATGTCATTATCAATCGAAATCTGACATATTTTAAAGCATCTTGCAAATTGCTCAAAGGTAAGCTTTCCAGTAGATTTATCATCCATTTCAATAATTGTATATTGCAGCCTCAGTCCATGCTTAGGAAATATTGCAGCTCTCAGTGAATTTATAATATCAGTAGGTTTAGAAATGCTTAAAATTTTTTGTGCCAAAATATCTTCATTAAAAAGAGCCAAAAATTTTTTTATTTCAATTTTTGTAAGCCCAGATGGGTCAAGCTCATCCAGCATTCCTTCTGCTTGGCCTTCAGTTATATCGCCTAAGCTTAAAATAAATTGTTTTAAGGTATTTCGAAAAATCATCCCAGTTGATTTTATTTCTCGTTCTTTGATGCTGCCAACTATATTCAAATTTTGTTCTCGGATTTTTTTTGAAATTATACCGAATCCAGGGTGCTTATAAGTTTTGGCTAGGATGATTGGACTTGCTCGAAGCTGGATGTCAAGCTGATCTACAAGCATTTCGAATTGTGGATAAATAATTCCTTGCAATGCTCCAAACTGAGCTAAAGAGCTATAAAACTCGTTTGTGCTGACATTTCCTGTCTTGAATTGTTTTCGTGATGGCAAGAATCCAATTTGTTTGACCACTTCTGTAAATCCTTGATCGTAAAGTATAGATTTTACAATTAAATAGCGAAGCTCTCTTTTTAAACTTTCATTCAGCCTCATTTGCTGTAAAATTGCTTCTAGCTGAGTATTTATATGGGCTTTGTATTCAAGCATGCTCTTTTTCCTGTGCGATTTAAATAGTTCATATAAAGAATTCTTAATATTATCAGGGACTGGCCAATCATGCTGCTCAGCTGGGACGTTTAAATTCATTCTTTGCAGTGCCCATGCATGCAAAGTGCCTGATACAAGTTTACTGGAACTCGCTCCCAAGTGCAAAGTTAAAAGTCATTCTCTATTATTGTGCCGAACAGCCCTTAGTTTATAGCATTGCTTGTCTTTTGTGTTCATGACGCCTACACAGCTCAACACTTGATTTGTTTTTGTAAATTGCTCTTGCATTTGTCTGTATTTTCCTGGCTTATTTGCATACACAGGAAGGTTGTGAGGCTCTGTTAGTCTATGAGGAATGCCAACGGGATTTCAAAACTTGATAAGCTGATCATTGCCTGCTGTAACAATTAGCTGAGAAATCGGTAAATAGTCAATGTCTACTACAGAATTGTCATGAGCATAAACTTTTTTGTAAGGCTTGACAGTCCATGGAGGATTTATTTGGAATTTATCAAATAAATCTTTTTGAAGGTTCCATAGAAGAAGCTCACAGGGTGGCAATGCACAGGTAGGGATTTGAGCTAGCTGAGGTTTAAGAGCTCGTCTTTCTGCAGAGATGATAACATTAGGGGCTTGTATATATTTCATTATTGGTGGAAACCCATTTCAATGACCCACCAGCTTTGCAAGGATTTTCCCACTAATGTGCTTCAAAAATATCACAGACGTCATGGGCTCTCTAGTGGAATATGCAAGAATATTAAAATCGTCTAAAAAGGCAAGATCCTCTACAATGGCGGCTTGCTCTTGAGCAGTTGGTGTAAGTAATATAACTCCTGGTCTTTTTGCAGCTGTAACTAGATTTATATATTCCTCCTTTTCAAATATATCCAAATAGTCAACATTTCCGAAATTATCATATGACAAATCTCTTTCAATTACGATGTCAAGCTCTTTGGCAGTTATCCCTACAGGAAGTGATAACAATAAAGCTGAAAACTCGTGCTTAGGCAAACTCCCTTGTCCTGATAAGTCTAGTTCTTTGCAAAGTTTATATAAATCTATTCCCAACTCAAGTGTCTTGTGCAAAATATATTTGAGCGAGTCTTTTGGGAATTCAGAGCTCCTCAGTGTGTTAAGAGATGACATAGGGCCAATTTTATTTCTGGATAAAAGTGTCATGAATTCTTGATAGTTTATAGACCCGTTATTATCGCGATCAGCAATTTGGATAAGAACTTCTATATCTTTATCAGTTACAAACGGACTTAGCATTGTTGACAACGCTCTGAAGAACTCGGAGCGCGTAATAACTCCACTGTTATCAGAATCAAATACTGAAAAGAGCTGCTGTGCTGAATATCCTTTAGTTTCTAGTGCTTTGAAGAGCTTATAAAGTGTTTCTTTTACTTTTTCATTATCGTTGGCATGAGTCACTCACTCAGGAATTTCAACTTGTGCCTTTCCTCTCTCCTCAAGATCTTCCACAGTCTGCTTTCTATAATATAACGCTCCTCAGAATTCATCAATAGATACGGAGCCTGTTGAGTTTACGTCCATAGCCCTGAAAAGTCCTTTTAATTGTGCCTCTGTCATAGGCAAGTTTAAGTCAACAATTGCACTTTTGAGCTCTTCATAAGAGATCACACCATCTCCATTTCTGTCTAAAAGCTTAAAAACTCGATCTTCATGAATTCCAATTTTCCCGCATTCTTTTATTACATATACAAGCTGGTCCAAGGCGTCCAAAATTGGCTTGGGAATTTGAAGCTCACTGATCGTAAGGCGGATTCTTCATAAGAGATTAAAAGATACTGGATCGTAGCAGTAAACAAAGCCGTTAGCGCAGGTAGCATTTATGAGGATCTTTTTCTGAGAGGACAAAGAAATTAGATTCGGGAAAAGATCGCGATGGCGGTAATTATAGGCTTTTTCTACGTAATCATTGCTTGCTGATTTACTAAGAACACTTATTCTCTGGATAGGTACACTTGTGCTTTGGATAAGTTCCCACACATCAATAACCCATTGTTTATTAAGCGTATAAAGCCTATTTGAGGTCTCATCGCAGATTGCACCGAGCAATGGGACATTTTGGAGAGGAGCCCTTGTTCCTAAGTTAAGTGAAGACAGTGATGCTCCAGAAGCTAAATCAAATTGAGCTAAGCATCCTTGATGGTCTAAATATCCAGCACGACCAAGTAATCCAGATCCTCATAGAGATCTTGGTAATGGGTTATTAATGGCTTGCTCCCATTCCTGGTCTCATACATAAACATGCTTAATTACTTCTCTTTTTTCAAACTGCTTTTGTATTGACCTCGCAAGCTTTATTGATTCTCCATGTGCAACTGCACTTGCTATTATTGGCATAAGAAACTCCTTTTTTACCATTTCTTGCAGTTCTTTACTTTGTGCCTTTAAAACAATTTGACTTTCTTTTGGCTTGGGAACAAGCTTTGAAGCTTTTTCTTGCAGTGTGGGTTTAGGCTTTGGAGGAGAAGAGCCTCTTGTTCCACGGAATGAGCCTTTTCCTCTTGTTCCACCGAATGAGCCTTTTTCTGAGCTTCTATATGACTGTCCTTTATTGCTTGCCGAAGTTTTGGCTAATATCGATCCCATCAGTGATTTTTTTTTCTTTTCTTCCTCTTCTTTCTTGAGTTTAGCCTCGTAGAGCTCTTTTTCTTTTTTCTTCTGTTCTTCTAGTTTCTTTTTTCATGGATCTCTCTCAGCTTCAAGTCTGTCCATTATTTTCTTTCTTTCTTCGTCTTCGATTCTTTTCTGCTGCTTTTCAATTTCTTCTCGAAGGGTTGGTTTTACTTCAGGGACTGGCTCTTTAGGTGACGCCTTTGAAGTTTCTGCTGCTATTTGAGCTTCTGAAGGTTTTAATTCGAGTTTTCTTTCCTCAACAATCTTTTTGCTATATTCTTCAGTTTTCTTGGCGAATTCTTCAGGTCTCTTGCCAAATTCGTCAGGTCTTCTACCAAGTTCTCCAGCCTTCTTTCCGAATTCTTCAGGTCTCTTGCCGAATTCGTCAGGTCTGCTACCAAGTTCTCCAGCTTTCTTTCCGAATTCTTCAGGCCTCCTGCCGAATTCTTCAGGCTTCCTGCTGAGTTCATCAGTTCTTTGAGATTCGCCTATAATATTTTTTAAAGAAAAAGGAGACTGTTTTGCAGCTTCTTCAGTCTTGATTTCTTCCAAAATTCTTGAACTCAATGAATCTCTATCAAATTTAATTTCTTTTTCCTTTTTCAGCTTTTCTTCTTCCTGCTCTTTCCTTTTCAGCATCTCTGCTGGCGTTTCTTTTTTCTTAAAGAACACATTGCTGAACTCTTCAAAAGTGATATTCCCATCGTGAGATTCATCAATATGGTTAAAGACCTGCCTTATGTAAAACTGAGAATAGTTTGGAGTGATTTTTTTCATCACAGAGTAGAAAGCATCAAAAGTGATTTTCCCGCTTTGCTTTACATCGAAGAGCTTGAAAACTGAATCTAAAGTGATGTTTGAATCGTTTATAGCTTTTTGAATGCCTTGCAAGATTTCAGTGAGAGCAAGTTCTTTTTCTTTTTCTGATACTGTTATAGAGGCCAGCACGTCTTTTTTGGCAGGAGCTGAATCTCTTATAATTTTGGAGAGGGTACGAAAATTGATTTTGCCATTTCTTCCTTCGTCTAAGATATCGAATGCAGCATCTAATTCCTGTTGAGTAAGATTCAATCCATATTCAACCATGAGAAGTTCAATTTCTGGCTTCTCAATGAACCCGCTGCCATCCTTATCGATTTCCTGGAATGTTTGCAGCAGTGTTTTGTCACTTGAGCTAATCTTTTGTGCTATTCCCTGGATAATTATTTTTGGGTCAATTTGCTTAATTTCGCTTTCTTTTTGCCCAAGTTTTCTTTTATTTTTATTCATTCTTTGTTCTTTTACCCTTCGAAAAATCCTTTGTATTTTCACTATTGCATCAGATTGATTTAATTTTTGAGGAACTACATATGGTTGCTTCAAATAAAGTTTCCTGAAAGCTGCTCCTACAGCTTTGTAATAATATACTCTATCTCTGGTTTGGTCATAAACATTAAGAACCTCTACTAAAGTCTTCACTTGATCAAATAAGAGTCTGAAGCCTAGGTTTTTCAATGATCTGCTGAAAGCCATAAAAGTGATATAGCCGAGTTTTCCTATGTCTTGGCCTTCACAGGAGTTTATGAATTTCGTTCTTTTTTCTTTTGACAGGAACTTTTTGAAATTATTCAGAATTGTATCTGTTTTTGATGACTCCTCTATTTCTTTTGAAGCTTTTTCCCGGGCTTGCTCTTGGATTTTTGCTATTGTTGACTGTGCTGAGGCTTTGGTAACTTCCTTTTTCACAGGAGAAGGAGAATTGTTAAAATCGTCTTCGTAAGGCTCTTCTTCCACTTCTTCCACCTTTTTCAGCTCTTCTATGTTTTTCTTATACGAGTCAAGCTGTTTTTGAAATATTGACATTTATTAATTCAAACATTTTGACTTATTTTATATGTTTTAGATCTTGGCTATAAAAGTAATTTGATCAGGCTGCAGAGAATAAACTTATATAGTTTGACTAGTCTTTAAGCAATTAATACAGTTATGGCAGCTAAAGGAAATCTCCAACGTCGGCAAGCTCAGCAACAGGCACATAAAGCACAAGCACAAAAGCAAGGTTATAAACTTCCTGATTTTTTGGTATAATTTATATAGCTAGATGATTTAAGAGCTCAGTTGCCTTATATGAAACTGAGGATCAGCCTGGAGTAATTCAAATGAATCATGTTAGAGGTATTTTATGAAATTTTGGCTTTTGACGAATGACCAGCAAAGATTTTGAAAAAGAGCTGCAAAGCCATGATATTGATCCTCGACGAACTTATCTGGAGTGGAATGAGCTTCTTAATATTGTTACGAGAAGATATCATCAGGGCGGGAGAGAACAAGAAATCAAGGATACTTTTAAAATTTTTGATAAACGAGACAAAGGATATGCAAATGTTTCTGACATAAGGGCCACTTTGCAAAGTAAATTAGAAGTGCCAGTCACAGAAAACGAAGTAAATGAAATGTTTGAGATGGCAGGGATTGATCCAAATAATCCTATCAATCTGAATGATTTTATGAATGTGATGAAAAGTTTATAAGGATTATATTGAATCATTAAGTTATCGTGAAAGTCGGCTTTTTGAAGTGTTAAATTTTTGCGTTCTTCTCCTTCTCATTAGCAAAGCTTCCCACTCATTTCGTTTCTGGATTGCTTCATTAATAAGACTTCTGAATTCTTTTTCTGTGATCACATAATTTGGCTGAGGTCTGCAAGGCAAGCTCAACTCTTTGAGCTTAGTGTTATGTAAAATTGATTTTGCTTCAAGCTTATATAGTTTTTTTGAAAACCCCTGCTTTACCCTCATGCATTCTTCTTTATATTTTTTTAATTTTTCTTTATATTCATTCATCCTTTTTTTCATGATATTCATTATAGTTATGTCTTTGACTGAGTCAGGGATTGAAGATTTACCCTGTATTGCTGCAAAACTTATAGGTTTTTCCAGCTCTGATGCTGGAAGAGTGTGCTTTCTAACACAATGCTCAATATACATTTTATATTCTACCTTGTTTCAAAGTAGTCTCTTTATGGCTAAAGAGCTTTTTCGTTGCATATAGATCACTCTCATAGTTCGCTGGATAAAAATTATTTTATCCATGAAAGATTTCATCATTTTAAACATTTGCTCTTCTGCGAGAACTCTTTCACACACATCAACTGCCATTGATGCTCAATTGTTTCTTATGTCTCTGGCTCATTTCTTAACATTTGTTGACATTTTTCTGAGAATTTGTAGAGATTTTTTAACTCTGATTCGTCTCAATATTCTTTTAAATTTCCCAAAAGCTAAGCATAAGTTTAAAAGCCATATAAGTACCTTATTAGATCTCCAATGTAATCTTTTTTGAGCCAAAATCACACTATGAGCACAACTCGCAGCTCCAAAGATCGAGAAAATCACTGCTCATGCTTTACTAATGCCTAGGACTTCATATTTTTTCATCTTAATTTCACACCTGCTTGCCTTTATTTGTAATTTAAGAATTTTTTCATTCTTGTTTTTTGTGTAAATCATTTGCTTTTTCTCTTTGATTTTTATGATTTTTTCTGACTCAGATTTTGCTTTTTCTTTCAAATAATTTAGCCGAGCAGTAGGTAAATGTTTTTTCATGTCTTTGTTTTCATTATAAATTTCTTGCCTCCTGCTTAGATCATTGAATTCCATCTTTTGTGTCGCTGAGTAAGATATCTTCTTGGGAAATCTAGAAACAGTTGAAAAATGAAATGACGGTCCATCAAAAGTGTTTAAATCGTAATTATAGTGTCCAGGTCCTAATTTGCTGTCAGCTATTGTATTAAGCCCATAATTGAATTGAAATCATAATTGAATAGAATTAGAATCTACGTTATTCTTTTTACGATGAACCTGTTGAGTTTCTTGAGTTTCTCTTGCAAAAAGGTCATGCTGAGATTGTGAGCGTTTTTTGTCTCAATGCTTCATTGTAGAGAAAAAGGGTTTCAGTTTCGTCAATATATGATTTCTAGATTCTTTTGAAGGAGATAAATTATATGATTTGGTGGCTTCTGGCATTTCAGTAATAAAGCTTCGAGCAGTATTTGGCAAAGATAAAGTAGGCTTCATTGCTAAAAGACAAATAATTTATGCTAAAAATTAATTATAATATGATCCTAAAACGTTTTATGCATAAATCCTTTGCAATCAAAAAATAAATTATAATAATTGTTGCATACAATAAATAATGCAATCATCATACTAAAAATGCTCACATCACTAGCAGCACTTTTTCTTTGTCTTGTGAGGCTTTTTTTTCAGCGAAATGCTACTTTTTGCAGGAGAAACCAAGTTATTATTGATATCAGGACACAACCCTTTGGCAATATCCATAAAAATTTTTTCAACTCCAATATTTGATTTTGCTGAAGATTTTGCATAAATCGCTCCTATGAAATTCGCATACTCTTTAGCTTCATCCATCGGGATTTCTTCTCTTTCAACCAGATCTTCTTTATTTCCTGCAATAGCAATTATTGTACTGTTCTTAATAATTTCTTTCAGTCCGCAATACCATGCCTTCAGCCCATTGAAACTATTTCTACTTGTGATATCGTATACGAGAATGACAGCATTTGCATCCCTGCAGTACATGCTTGTGAGGCTGCGATATCTTTCTTGGCCAGCTGTGTCCCAGATATCGAAGTGGATGTGTGTATCATTCACATGCAATGTTTTTTTAAGAGATGAAATGCCAATGGTTGGGCTGGAGTCTTGTTTGAAGTAGTTATCAACAAATCGCAAGAGGACACTGGATTTGCCAACTCCTGAATCTCCCAAGAGGACGACTTTTACATTTACATTGTTGTTGTGCCACATTAAATTATCTTTAGGAAATATTACGATTCTTTATTATTACTCCATTGGATTCCTTCGGCTTTGTGATTTCTTGGAGCTTCTCATTGAAGTTTTCGCCTCTTTTCACTGCAAACTTCAGCTCCCTTCTCTCCTTTTTAGTCAGCTTGTGCCCAGCTTCTATAAAGATTCCCCCTTCTTTATCAACGCCTAGCTTTGTTTCAACTTCTTTGGAGAAAAACATGGGATCAATGATTTCTTTTTTTTCTTCTACTGCTTCAGGCTCCAGTTCTGTTTCAAACCCAGGTGGGAGATGGCAGTATAATAGCTTCCCATTGACATAATCTTTGAGGACGATTTTGCCTGCTTTGGACTCGTTAGGAAGTCCACTTCCTGTTGTAAATCCTCTGTGGTTAGCAATTTTTTGTAAAAGGATGGTAGCAGGGACTCTTCCACCCAGCTGGATTCCATATAGGTTTTCTAGCAAAGATGAATGAACTCTGAGGCAAATGATTTCAACTGGGCTTAATATGTCTTTAAGCTGATCTATTGGAAGTACTCCACATGTGACCATTTCAGCCCTCGAAGAAAGCAGCGAAGGAAA
>CATKHM010000249.1:0-25481 GCA_949751825.1 Blepharisma undulans
CTTTTGTATTGATGCGCTTATTATGATCGCCTGACGCATAGCCACGATGTTTATTTCTTGTATCTTTGGATAAAATAGGGAAATCATTGAGGCTCTCGTCTGACATCATTTTTACCAACACTTGGAAGGAAATATTACTATTATATTCAAAAAAGATTTTCACTTGTACACTGATAATTTGCAAAATAATTCGGGATTAAATTTACTAATATTATAAAAACTAAAAATTTCTTGTTTATTTTAAAGAGAGGATGCTCGATGCTTTCAGAGTTTAAATTTTCTTGTATTTTTGTGACTGACTAGTTTTTAATTATAATTTTCTTGACTATGATTTGCAATAAAATGAGAGCTTTAAGAAGACTCTTCTCCACAGTTGATTTTGGCTCTCGTGAAGTCCCCAAAGAAGAAAAGCAAAAACTAGTCAACGAAGTCTTCACACGAGTCGCTGAAAAGTATGACATAATGAATGATGCCATGAGTATGGGCATTCACCGACTTTGGAAAGACCAGTTTATCAGCGATATGGGAAATCTCCACACAACTTCTAAACTTTCATTTCTTGACGTCGCTGGTGGCACTGGAGACATTGGCTTCAGAATTGTCGAAAAACTAAAGGCAGATATTCCTAGTTATTACAGTGGAAATCAGACATGGGATCTTACTATTTCAGATATTAACGCAGAAATGCTTGAAGTAGGAAAACAAAGAGCTTCTGCATTGGGATATAATATTAACTGGGTACAAGCAAATGCAGAAGAGCTTCCTTTTGAAGATAATAAATTTGATTTTTATACAATTGCATTTGGGATCAGAAATGTTACGGATAGATTAAAAGCATTAAAAGAAGCCAAAAGAGTATTGAAGCTGGGAGGTAGATTTATGTGTTTGGAATTTTCGAAAATAAATTATCCTGTTTTGGACCAGATTTATTCACTTTATTCACAAAATGTTATACCAGTTATGGGAAAGATTATTGCAAATGATAGAGATTCTTATCAGTACTTGGTTGATAGTATTGAAAAATTCCCGAGTCAAGAAGAGTTTGCTGCTTTGATGAATGATGCAGGATTTGAATATATCACACATAGAGATCTTACGTTTGGAGTTGTTGCCATTCATTCTGGAATTAAGCTTTAATTTATGGATAGTTTTATCTTATAGATTTTTTTATTTCCCATAATTAAATAAATGCTTTGGTTTTATTATCTTCAAGATTATATTTATTTTTATAGCATTTTTTAATGCATAGGTAAAAGATTGAGATAATTAAATTCCAAATAAAAAGAGGGATTGTTTTTTGAATAATCAAGGTTGTGATAGAGGTTTTTTGAATTGCTATTATAATGAAAATTAAACATAAATGAAGTTTATGTTATATAAAAATTCAAATTAAGATACTAAACTCTCTTTTTATTCTCTTGATCGATTGGCCTAATTTTATTATCTGGAATTCGTCTTTTGATCCAATTTTTGCATCAATTGACACACTCACGAATAGACTTACCACAATATTTATCAATAGCACCAATAATCATAGGTAGAAGTAAGCCACTGATAAATAAAAATTGAATCAAAGAATTAGTTATATATTTCAAATAAGCATGAAAATTACTAATCGGGCATCCTTGTAGCTTCGCCAAAGACCAGCACAATCCAGCAATTATATATATTCAACTCAAAATGAACCCTAAAATCACACTTTTATTTCAGCCTTTATCCAATTTATTTTTCTCAAATTGGCTGCTTAAAAAGTTGTACTTGAAAAAAAGTTTTAAAATCAATGGAAGCAATCCAAAAAGAAATGCAAGAATTGCATTATAAAGCGTATGCTTTTTGAACATAAAAATCACCTCATCATTCCCATCTATATACCGAGTGTTGCCATCGAAAGCTGATATAGCAATAGCAACTTCTGTTAAAACAGCAGCCAGTAAATATGTTAGCCTGAATAATCTTGGAGAATTTAAATCAGTGAATGCTCAAACTCCTAGTATGTCATTGTGCATGACAAAATATTCAATAAATTTTTTATTGAAAGTAACGTTATTTATATTTTTAGTTTCAATTTCAGTTAGTGCTTTAGATAAAAATGTGGTAGACTCTTCGTCTTCAGAAGTATCGTATAAGTAGGGAAACAATTTTCGAATAAATACTATATCATTTGAATTAAGAATTTTTCCCTCTCTTCCTTTTTCATTATTAATTTCTTGTTTGTTTTCTTCTACAGAAATTTTAATCTCATCAGGATCATGAATCTTTCCTTCTTCTCTTTGTTGTTCGTTATTATTTTCCATATAATTCACTGAATTTTCAAATAATATGATAGTTTCCACTTCTATTTCTGTCTTAATTTCTTTTAAATCTATTGGATTTTCTTTATTTTCTTCTTTTACTTCATATGGCTCATCCTGAAAGTGATCATTTTTTTCTTTTAGGTAGCTGAGAACAATTTTTTCCAATTCTTTTATTGAATTTGTCAATATTTCATGTGAAGTGCTCTCCAATTTTACATTAGCATATTTATCAGGCTCATCCATCAATTCCTTGTCAATGTTTAATCCCTCCTCACTGTTCATTATTTCAAGAAATTCCTTGAAAGTGTTATTAGCAATTTTTTCATCATTTTCATTGCCTTTTATTGCTATGATAATGGCACTTCTCATTATATTTCAAATTCTTTTGAATTTAAAATCACTTTTATATAGTCTGATAGCGCTTCCTAATTTTGATATTTCAATTATTCAATCATGCGTTTGGTAAAGTTTATTGACTTCAACTCTAAACTTTTTACAATTTTTTCATAAATTATCTATCACCTTTCTGAGATCTTCTGAATTTCTGCTATCAATACAATTTTCAATATAATTTCTAACATTTTCTGGAGTAAGCAGATTTTTTAGTATAATTCTATTGGTGATAAAGCTCTCTTGTTTCAGTTTATCCAAACTTATGCTATCGATTTCACTTTCAACACAATTTTTGATAAATTCTGAAGTTGACAGATTTTTCAACATTATGCTATGGGTGCATAATTTCATTTTTAAGTTTCTTTTTAAATAATCATAAAGTAAAGTACTTTTGTCATCTTCTCTATCCTCATCATAATCCGGCTTTTCGTCATCTCATATTTTTAAAAGATTATCCAAGGCATAAGATTTATTTTTATGCAACTTCTCAAGATCAGGGCAAATAACTTTGACATTTTCAATTATTTTTTTATTGAGATCTAAAACCATATTTTTTAAATCATCTCCATAGAATTTTTCGCGCATATTAATATCTTTTCATGCCACTAGGTAAAGAGCTAAGATAAAGCCATATATAACATAAGCAGGAATAGTATTAGGTGTAGGATTTCCAATCTCAACTATTTGTTCAAATCTTTCTTCAGCCATTCCATCTATAGTATCTGGATTAGGAATTACGACAGCAAGCTCTGCAATTGTACAATAACAAGTAGCAACACCATTTTCTTGCAAAAGTGTTTCACAATACTTAAATGAAAATTTGTTCATATTAGTATCATATGCAGTACATTTAGGCACTAAGCCAGCATCATAAAATTCATAGGTAACAGTATTATTTACTTCAATTATTTGTGAGCTTGCCAGTTCTGGATTAATTATTGTCCCAGTATTTTTAGATATACTAGACTGTACCAAGTTAGTCTTAAATTCATTCGAATAATTGTACTTTTTATATAGAAAAGAGTCTGAAGAATTAACTGAATATCCGTTAAATTGGTAACTTTCTGAAGAGATATAAGAGCTTGTAGGAGCGTTCAGTAAAGAATCTGAAATATTATTAAATGCAGCAACTGAAAGAAGTGATATAAAATATGTTGTTGAATCAGGATTTTTTGAAGTATCTAGTTTGAATTGTGCTGAACTTGTTGGTAGAGGTGAATTATACTCAATGCTATTAGCTACTGAATTTCCATCAACTGAAAGAGAAGTTGAATTAAATTTTTCACCTATATATATTACAGGGCTTTCATTTGGATTTGTGGTCACCAAGTATTTTAAGGTTGCTTCGCTATATGTTTTGTTAATAAGCTTAAAATTTTCTATTTCTGATGTAAAATTGCCCTGATTATTATTTCATGGCAAATTGAGGCTTTTAAGCAGTTTATCAAGAATTTTAAGTGTTGTGTAATATGCATGCAAATCAATATTATTTGTATGATTTAATGCTTTATTTTGAGTATTGTGTATTTCAAGCAAAAGATCTTTATTATAACTTTCTGATTTTACAATCAAATTATGGATAGCATCAATTATAGTGCTGGAATCAGATAATCCTGTGCTTGGCATTGAAGAGTTCATATATTTATTTAGTGTGCCGATCAAATTTTGAACACAACTATTTAAATCTTTTTCATCTTGAGTTTGGTTAATTGCAAGTGATGCTATTGAATTTATTGAAGAAATTAACATATTTGAGTCCATTGTTTCAATTCCAATATTAAATAAAGTTTCACATCTTTCATTAACATCTATATAACCAGAATCTCCAATTTCAACATAAGTTTCAATTTCAGTGAAAGTTCCGTGTGAATCATAAACTCTTCCTATAAGTTTAGTCTTGCCTTGCTCACCAAGCACTATTTGAAAACTATTTTCAGTTGTTTTTGGGGTCAGTGAATAAAGTCTGCCATCATTTTCCTTAAAAACTTGATATGAAAGAGGATGGTCTCCTTCAATATCACTTCAGCCTGCAAATAAAATATTAAATTCAGTATCAAAAACAACACCTTCGCCAGGATCTATTTCAAAAGTCCCTGAGTTAGGAGGACAATTTACATATCTTTTAATAGAAGCCTTAACCGGCACAAAAGAGACTTGATCAACTACTGTAATTTCAAACTCATAATCAATCCCACAGAGCATGCTATTTTCTTGTATTGTAATACTCGGCTGATTCAGAGGAGTCGTAGCAATAAAAGGATGCCCATATTTTTCTCTTCAAGAAATAATCATTCTTAAAGAGTCAGGGACATCAGCAATTAATCTTACTGGTGACGTAGGATCCAAATAAGGATACATTGGTACAATATAAACCCTAGGGATATTTCCTTCAACTAAATTAAGCCAAAATACTTCAGATTCATAATCAGGATAGTCTCGAAGTTGTATGGCAAATGAACAATTAAAGCTAGATTTTTTATTATAGACGTTTAGCTTGAATATATCTCCAGCAAGCTCTGTGAAGTTGCCATTATTACAGTCTATTTTTTTGATCATAGCTTCACCTTTATTTAGAGCAATCGGAGCATTGTTATAGATTGCTGATATATTTACAGTGATATTTGAGTTTAAATATAAATGAGTATTTGCACCATTAATGATTAAATCTGGAGGTGGCTGAAAGGCAGTTATTAATGCATTTGCAGACACGTGATATGTGTTATCGTTAAAGTAGCCATCCACAGAGAGAATATATTTTCCTTCTTCAGTAAATGTATATGCAAATTCAATTCCTGTATATTCATAGAGTTTATTATCTGATGATGAACTGTCATATAAGCTTCATACAATAGTATATTTTGGGTCAAGCCGACTAATAGGGCTTTTTTGGATTTCACATTTAAGTTTTAAAATTGTATCAGTTTTAATATTAATATTTGGGTCTTTTCACGCATTGAGTGCTATATTTCCAACAGTCATATTTACTGTAATGTCAGAAGAAGCCTGCTGACCTAATGTATCAGTCACAATTAAAGTAGCGTTGAACTGAGGATGATCTTTTGCTATGTTACAACTTTCTAACGTAATATTTGCAATTCTCTGGGTATTATCTCCTGTTCACAGCATGAAATCGCTCAAAACCCATCAATATTTTAGGCTTCCCAATTTAGTTGGAGATCTTGAACCATCCAAAATAAGACTGCATGAGCAGCAAGTAGCAGGAATAGGCACAATTTCAGCAAGAGGAATAGGTGGATTTGCATATTTTCAAGGGATGGTCAAATAACTAAAATTTGTCTCATCGAAATAGCTTAAAAAGACCTTTTCTCTAAAAGTTATAGAATTTGTATTATTGCTTATATGGGCTACATAGATTAAAATTGCATTTTTTTCTGTAAAAACGCAATCAATATTTTTTCCAATTGATAAAATAGAATTTTGGGATAATAATTTTTCACAAATTGCGTGTGTGCAAGTTTCGTCACTGCAAAGGCCTTCATTAAAATATAGTCAGCTTTCAGGTAATAATTGAATATAATTATAACCTGAATAAAAAGCAACACCTAAATTCTCAGGCTGGTTCATAAGAGAAAGAGAAAAATCGTCATAATAAACAGAAAAAGTAATTGGGAAAATATAATCTTCATATTTCAATTTAATTGTAATAGGACCATTTTCAATAATGTAGCTTGGATCTACAAATATTTTAAATTCGCAGGTAAAATTTTCATAAAATGGACCAAACTCACAAATTTTATTGCTGAAAGTAATATTTTCATTGCCAATAAGTTGAATACTTTTCATTCATGGATGAATTGTATTAACATAAAATTTATCACTCCATTTACCAACAATAATTAAGCTATTTGGAACAGAATGAATCCAGTATTTTTCTGTGCTATTTGCATATGGAGCATTAATGCAAGAGAGCCTGTCTAGAGATAAACAGTATTTATCGATACATTGGCATTTTTCTGATCCATGAGCATAAGGTATACATTGAATGCAGAGATTTTGTCCAAAATTAGAGCAAACAGCGCAAAGTACATCTTGGCAAATATTACAAGTATCTTTTCTGATGCAGCCTCGATCACATGTAGACAAACATTTTTCACAGGACGGATCTGATCCTTTTCATGTTTGATGATAATCATCAATATAGCAAAGAGTTAAGCAGGCTGCTTTGTTTTCAAATCCACAAATTTCATTATTAAACTCAAAAGAAAAATCAATTTTATCGAAGTTTCATATTTTGAAGCTAAATAAAAATCCATAGTAATATGATGTCTGGCTTTTTCCAACAAAAAATCTGGAATTAGTCTTATCTCTGAATAATCAATTTTGGAAACTCCATAAATGTATGCTGATATCGTTCATAAACATGCTTAAAGAAGTCGTTGAATTTACATATTTTACAGTAAAAGAAAGATAAGTTCATCCAATAAAGCTCATGCCTGGAGTCGAAAATGCAAGTTCATTTAAATCCCTATCTTGCAAAGTTATTGATAAAGATCCATTACTCGTCAATAAAAGTCTATTTTCATGATCAAGAATATCCCCATCCCCTAAAACTCTAAGCCAGACTCCTACAGCAAAAGTATGACCAATATAAGTTGAGTTTTCTGTTTGAAAAAACATTTCTCTCCCATCAAAATAGAAGCCTCTGTCTTTTGCAGGGATTGGGTCATCTATTTCAGGATTATTAAAAAAATTAAAAGTTTCTTTATTAGAGCCGCTTATAAATATTCCATAATTTTCACTGAATCCTTCATGCAGACTAATTTCTGTATCAATGCAAGGCTCACTATTGCATTTAAAATACCCAATTGGATACTCATCAAGACAAACAGAATCTACAAGGACACCAAGTCTACAGCTTAAACATTCAAAATGTCCATTATTGGCACAAACTGCACAATAATTATAATCACAATTTTCACAATAATAATTTGAACTATTTTTTATAAAAAATGCATTATAGTCACAAATGCATTTATTGGGGTATAAGTTATGGGCAAGCTCTGCGCAATTAAAGCAAGTAGCTTCTTCATAAGGTCCAGAACAATTGCGGCATAATTGATCATAGCATAAATTGCAGTTTGATTGACGAATGCATCCTATGGAGCATGAAGAGTCACAAGAAAGACAATTATTATTTTCATCATATGTATAATCATAATCACATGGAGGTAATGAGTTTAAAAGTTCATCATTGGCTATATAAGCCAAAATATCTATTTCCCCAATAAACCATTGAAAACTATAAATAATTCCGTCGTAGAAGCTATCAGGGCTTTTACCCAAAAGAATATTGGATAATCCTTCATCTCTATAAAGTAAAGAGCAATAAGAATAAAAAAACAGTTGGTTTTGATTGGAAAATGTTGCTAATGTTGTAGTTGAGTTGTAATAAGAAACAATTAATGTAAAATATGTCCAGTTTTTAAGTGGGAAATCACTATAAGTTGCAATATGTGCAAAGTTGTTTAATGGGTCTTGAAGAAAAATACTTACTTTACCATTAGAATTGATTGTTGTGTTTCCTTTTGCAAAAAAATCTCCATTTGAAGGATTAATGCAAAATATAATAGAAAAACTAGTAGAAAAATAAACTTCTTCACTTGAACTTAGATACTTTCAATCAGTAAAATACAAACCTCTTTTATCAATTGGAATAGGATCAATTTCTTCTGGATTTCAAAATGGAAAATAATTTTTATCATATTGCCCTGTAATAAAAATCCCAAACGACCCTTTGAATTCACCATCCCAAAAAAAGCCACTATTTACAACATAAGGCTTAATTTTTTCACTATCTCAGCCTGTTGGAATTTGTATTAAACAAACTTTATCAATTAAATAATAGCTTGTTTCACATTTTTCACAGTCAAAATAATCCAAAGTCAAGCATTGGCTGCAAAAATGATTATCACATATATTACAAATGCCTGAAGTTTCATTAAAAAATGCGTTTAAATTGCATTCACATTTCGAATTTGTGAGCTTCCCATTTGTTACACAGGTATTGCATACGAAAAAATCATTGCATGAATAGCATTCTTTGGTCTCACATAAATTGCATCTTTCTGATGTTCGGCAACCATACGTGCACTCATTCAAGCAATCAACACAAGTACCATTTTCATTGAATTGATTAAAATTGCAGTCATCTGGGCATGTAAAATCTGAAGTGCAAAATAAACATCCAGATGCACAGTTTACCTCATAATAATCGCTCAAACCTTCATTTGGGCTAAGATAGTATCCCATTTTATATAAAAACCCAGTAAAAGTTTTACTTCATCTAGGATCATTTCCAATAATTGCTGTTTCTGGATCCATATATCAGTCTAATAATTGAAGTTGGTGTTGAGCTTTGAGTTTTCCATTATAAAAAAGCTGAAAACTTGTGAATCGGCCGTCTATGTTTACATCAGCCGCTATAGAAATATGATTTCAATTATCAAATATATTTTCTTCAATTTCCAAATGGAAAATCGGGTTATTTTCATGATATACTTTAAATTTAGAATCAATGGTTTGGTTTGAGGTTATTGAAAGACTCACCCATGTTATTTCTAATTCTTTTTTAGAAAATATATCTCCAAATGAATATGGTTTTATTCAAAAAGAAATTGTAAATCAAGGAGATAAATTAAATTTAGCTGAAACCATATATGAGTCTGTGTTAAAATAGTATCCTCTTAAATAGGCAGGGATTGGATCATTTGCATCAAAATTTGGGTATTTATTTGAATTATCTGACCCAATTTGAAAAATTTCATTTGGTTCTAAGCCAAGATTAATTGCATTCCTAAAATTAAACTGCATACTTGATAGGGGAGGCTTAAAATAGCATACATTATTTATAAAGTAATAGCCAGGATAGCATGAGCTGCATTCAAATCAATCTCCATTCCCAAAGCATGTTTTGCAGGATTGAGTGCAGCTCGCACATGTGGTATCGATATATAAATGCCCATCATCGGTTGCGCATGGTGGCAATGAGCATTTGCCTTGTAGAATCAAGAAGAGAACAGCAATCAAAATATGTTTCATAGTTAAATAAATATTCTATAATTTTTATTAATAAATTAAACTTACACATACCTTATAACAGTTAAATTCTCATTTTTTCGCTAGTAATTATAAGGATTTGTAAGAATTAAAAGGCAAACAACAAATAAAAATATTTACGTCCTATTTAGATTGAGAGTAACTTTAATAATTTTTTAACAATAAAACTAACGTCTTAAATAAATTCAAATTTTTTATATGGTTCCAAAAAAATATTTTGAATAGTCAATATAATGGTGACGGCAAAATATTTTCTTATCAACACATCACAGCATTTCAACTGCAAAAGTTTTTATAGCGTAAAGCAGAGGTTTGCATATCATACATCAAGATTGTTAGCTTGAAAGTATTACTTTTCGTCTTTAATTAAGTTTGAATTTATAGATAATTAGAAAGAATCTCATTTAATTGCTTAAAAAATACTCTGCTTATTTTCTTTATTTATTTTCTTATTATTAGCTTGCAATGCCAAAAAATGGAATATAAAAACTCCGTATAAGTTGCATAAGAATAAATTTGTTAAAATTAAGCGATTAAGCTCTTTTTTTATCTTCATTGTTGAAATAGCTTGGAACAACTTTAATATTTAAAGCTCGTCTTTTAATGCACTTTATGCATCAATTAACACACTTATGAATAGATTTTCCGCACATCTTATCAATTCCAGCAATAAATACAGGTAAAACAATCCCACTTATGAATAAAAATTGAACCAAAGAAAGAGTAATATTCGTCAAATAAGCACGAAAATTACTAATTGAACAGTTTTGCAGCTTCGATAAAGACCAGCATAATCCAGCAAATATGCATATTCAACTCATAATAAATCCTGTAAAAACTCCTTTATTTCAGCCTTTATTCAATTTATTTTTCTCAAATTCGCTTCTTAAAATATTGTGATTTAAAAAGGGCTTTAAAATCAATGGCAATAATCCAAAAAGAAATGAAAGACAAAAATTAATAATTGAATGCTCATAGAGGATAAAAATCATATTGAAACTGCTTTCTATATACTCTCTGCGATTATCAAAAGCTGATATAGCAATAGTAACTTCTGTGAAAACAGCAGCCATTAAATAGGTCAGCCTGAATATTCTAGGAGAATTCAAATCAGTGAATCCCCAAACGCCTAATATATCGTTGTGTTTGACAAAATACTCAATAAATTTCTTTTCAAAATTAATGCTATTTATATCTTCAGCTTCAATTGCAGTAATCGCTTTAGATAAAAATGTGGTGGATTCTTCTTCAAAAATATATGTATCTTGAGAATAAAATTGTCCTGCAACATGAATATTGCTAAGATCAATAGTTATTTCTCCATCTTCTCCTTTTTCATTATTATTTTCGAACGAAATGGATGGAGTTTCAGGTAAATTAATAAAATTGTTAACGATCTCTTTTCTTTCCATCATAGCTTCTTCTTCTTCATTTTCTCTTGCCAATCCATCTTCTATTTCTTCTTCTATTATTTTTTCTATTTCTTTATCAATTTCGTTTTCTATTTCATTTTCGATTTCCTTTTTTATCTTTTTTGCTAATTCATTTTGTCAATCAGTTTTTTTGATCAAATAGCTAAGTACAATTTTTTTCAATTCTTTTATTGAATTTGACAATATTACATGCGATATACTTTTCAATTCAATTTCAGCATATTTATCAAACTCATTCATCAAGTCTTTGTCAATGTTCAATTTTTCCATGCTATTTGTTTTTTCAAGAATTTCCTTGAAATTATCATTTAGACGCATTTTATCATTCCTTTTTCTCAATATGGCTATAATAGCAGCACTTCTCATTATATTGTAAACGCTTTCAAATTTAAACTTTCTTTTATATAATCTAATAGCGCTGCCTAATTTCGATTTTTCAATTAGTCAATTTTGCTTTTGGAAAAGTTTATTTACTTCTTCTCTAAATTTTAGGCAATTATCTCATAAAACATCTATCACTCTTTTTATATCTTTTGAGTTTCTTCTGTCTATACAATTTTGTATGTAATCCCTAACATTTTTTGGAGTTAGCAAATTGTTTAGCATTATTTCATCTGGAAATAAGCTGTTTAATTTCTTTTTTAATAAATCTTTTAATTTATAATAAAGTAAAGCGCTATTTTCATCTTCATTATCCTCATAATATTCACGCTTTTCCTTCTCTCATATGTTTAAAAGATTATCTAACTCATAAGATTCAGGTGAAAAATCTTTGATATCTTCTATGATATCTATATTGGCTTTAAAAGTTTTCAACTTTGTACAATTATCTGTGATATATTCATTATTAGCATTATCATCTCTAGGCTCAGTGCAAATATGTTTGATAGTTTTAATGATTTCTTTATTAGCTTTCAAAACTTTCTCTATTAAAGCATCTAAAGACAATTTATCACGCAATTTGACATCTTTTCATGCAACATAAAATACACCTAAGATAAATAGATAAATAAGCAAAGCTGGAATTGTATCAAATGTAGGAATCCCAAGTGTAGCTATTTGCTTAATCCTCATATACAAAACATTTATAATGTTTGGATAAGGAAGTACACCAACAAGTCCTGCAATTTGGCAAGAACAAGTGGCGACCCCGTTTTCTTTCAAAAATATATCACAAAACTTAACTGAAAATTTTTCTATGTTCATATCATATACAGCACATGATGGCTCTAAGCCAATATTATAAAATTCAAAGGTAATAAAATTCTTTACTTCAATTATTTCAGAGCTTGCTAGTTTAGGACTTATTAAAGTTCCTGTATTTTTCGATATACTTGACTGCACTAAGTTTGTCTTAAATTCGTTTGAATAAATGTACTGTTTACTTGCATAAGAATCAAAGGAAACAATTGAATCTCCATTAAACTGATAGCATTCTGAAGAAATAGAAGAGCTGCTACTAGAATTTTGAAAAGAATCTGAAATGTTATCAAGAGGAGCAACAGAAAGAATTGATATAAAATATGTTGTCGAGTCAGGGTTTTTTGAAGTATCAACTTCAATTTTAGCTGAACTTGATGGAATAGGTGAATTGTACTCAATACTATTAACCAATGAATTTCCATCAACTGAAACAGTAGTTGAATTATATTTGTCGCCTATATATATTATAGGTTTTTCATTTGGATTTGTAGTTACCAAGTATTTTAAGCTTCCTTCACTATACGTTTTATTAATAAGCTTAAAAAGATCTGTTTCTGTTGTAGGAGTGCTTTGGTTATTATTTTTTAATAAGGTTTGAAGACCATTGAACAGCTTATCAAGAATTTTAAGTGTTGTATTATATGCATGAAAATCAAGGGTGTTTGTGTGATTTAGTGCCTTGCTTTGGGTGTTGTGGATATCTAGCAAAAGATCTTCATTATAGCTTTCTGATTTTCCAATTAACGTGTGAACAGCATCAATTACAGTACTGGATTCAGATAATCCTGTGGTAGGCATTGAAGAGTTAATGTACTTACTCAGAGTTCCGACCAGGTTTTGAACACAGCTGTTTAAATCATTTTCATTTTGAGTTTGATTAATTGCGGCTACTGCTATTGAATTTATTGAAGAAATTAGCATACTTGAGTCCATTGTTTCAGTTCCAATATTTAATAAATTCTCCGATTTTTCTTTAATATCTATATAATCAGAATCTTTAATTTCCACATAAGTATCAATTTCGGTGAAAGTTCCACGCGAATCATAAATTCTTCCTATGAGCTTAGTCTGGCCTTTCTCACCAAGCACTATTTGAAAACTATTTTCAGTTGTTTTTGGGGTCAGTGCATAAATCCTGCCATCCTCCTGCTTAAAAACTTGATATGAAAGAGGATCATCTCCTTCAATATCACTTCAGCCTGCAAATAAAATATTAAATTCAGTATCCAAAGCAACACCTTCATCTGGGTCTATTTCAAAAGTCCCTGAATTAGGAGGACAATTTACATATCTTTTAATAGAAGCCTTAACCGGTACAAAAGAGACTGGATCAACTACTTTAATTTCAAATTCATACTCAATCCCACAGAGCATGCTATTTTCTTGTATCGTTATACTCGGCTGATTCAGAGGAGTCGTGGCAATAAAAGGATGCCCATTTTTTTCAATTCAAGAAATTATCATTCTTAAAGAGTCAGGAACATCAGCAATTAGTCTTATGGGTGAAGAAGGATCTAAATAAGGAAACATTGATACAATGTACACTCTAGGAATATTTCCTTCAACTAAATTAAGCCAAAATACTTCAGATTCATAATCAGGATAGTCCCTGAGTTGTACGATAAACGAACAATTAGATCGAGATTCTTTATTATGGACGTTTAGAGTGAAAATATCCCCTGTAAGCTCTGTAAAATCACCATTAGGGCAGTCTAGAGTTTTGAGAATAGCAAAGCCCTTATCTATTGTAATAGGACCATTGTTATAGCTTGCTGAAATGTTTACTGTGATGTTTGAATTTAGATATACATAGGTGTTCACTCCATTTAGGATTAAATTTGGAGGAGGAAGAGATGCAGTAATTGAAGCATTTGCTGTGATGTGGTAGGTATTATCATTGAAATAAGCATCTACAAAGAGTAAATATTTTCCTTTTTGAGTAAAAGTATAAGCAAATTCAATTCCAGTAGACTCATAAAGTTTTTGTCCTAATAGCATTCTTGATGATGAGCTGTTATATAAACTTCATATAATTGTATATTTTGGGCCAAGCCGAATGTTAGGATTTTTTTGGATTTCGCATTTAAGTTTTGAAACTGAATCAGTTCTAAAATTAATATCAGGGGCTTTTCATGCATTAAGTGCCACATCCCCAATAGTCATATTTACTGTAATTGTAGAAGAAGCCTGCTGGCCATATGCATCAGTTACAATTAAAGTAACATTGAATTTTGGATGCGCTTTTGTTATGTTACAGCTATCCAATATGATATTTGCAATTCTCTCTGTATTATCTCCTGTTCAGATAATAAAATTGTCCAACACCCATCAATACTTTAGGCTTCCCAATTTTGTCGGAGATTTTGAACCATCTAGTTTTATGCTGCACGAGCAGCAAACTTCAGGAATCGGCACAATTTCAGCAGTTGGAATAGGCGGATTTTTATATTTTCAAGGTATAGTCAAATATTTTAAATTTGTCTCATTGGAATAGCTGAAAAATACTTTTTCTTTGAAAGTTATAGAATCTGTATAATCAATTATATTGCTGACATATATCAAAATTTCATTTTTTTCCTTGACAACGCAATCAATATTTTTTCCAATTGAAGATATCGAATTTTGAGATAATAATTTTCCACATGCCACGTGCGTGCAATTTTCATCACTGCAAAGTTCTTCACTAAAATATAGTCAACTATCAGGTATTACTTGAATATAATTATAGCCTAAATGAAACACAACATCTATTCAGTGAGGCTGGTTCGTAAGAAAAACAGAAAAATCGTCATATAAAACTGAAAAAGTAATCGGGTATAAATATTCTCCATATTTCACTTTAATCGTGAGCGGACCGTTTTTAATATTGTAGCTTGGATCAACAAGTGCTTTAAATTCACACGTAAAATTTTCATTAAAAGAATAAAATTCACAAATTTGTCTGCTAATAGTAACGTTTTCAGTACCAATAAGTTGAATATTTTTTATTCATGGGTGAATTGTATTAATATAAAAATTATCACTCCATTGACCAACTATAACTGAAGATTCTGGCATGATATGAATTCAATATTTTTCTGTGCTATTTGCATATGGCATTTTTATGCAGGAAAGTTTATCTAGAGATAAACAGTATTTATCAATGCATTCACATTTTTCTGATCCATGCGCATAAGGCACGCATTGTTTACAGAGATTTTGACCAAAATTAAGGCAAACAGCACAAAGCACATCTTGACATATATTGCAGGTATTCCTTCTGATGCATCCTCGATCACATTTATAAAGGCACTTTTCGCAAGATGGGTCCGAACCTTCTCATATTTGATAATACTCGTCATTATAGCAAAGAGTTAAGCATGTTGAATTTTTTTCAAAACCGCAAATTTCGTCATCAAACTCATAGGAAAACTCAGGTTTATCAAAATTCCACATTTTGAAGCTGTATAAAAATCCATGGAAATAAGATGTCTGGCTTTTTCCAACAAAAATTTTAGAATTAGTCCTATCTCTGAATAATAAATTTTGGAAACTCAATATATACATACTTATATTATTCAGAAATACGCTTAAAGAGGTAGTTGAATTTGTATAGGCCACAGTGAAAGAAAGATAAGTTCACTCGAAAACATTCAAGCCAGGAGTTGCGAATGTAAATTCTTTTAAATTTCGATCTTGGAAAGTTATGGATAAAGATCCATTACTTGCCAATAAAAGTCGATTTTCATGCTCAAGAATATCTCCAGCCCCCAAAATCCGAATTCATGCGCCAATTGTAAAAATATGACCTATATAAGTTGAGTTTTCAGTTTGGAAAAACATGCTAACCCCATCAAAATAGAAACCTCCTTGTTTTGTAGGAACAGGGTCATCTTTTTCAGGATTATTGAAAAAATTAAAAGTTTCTTTCTTATAACCACTTATGAATATTCCATAATTTTCACTGAAATTTTGATGAGGACTAATTTCTGTGGTGATGCAATGTCCTCCTTTACATTCAAAATACCCAATTGGATACTCATCAAGACAAACTGAATCTACAAGAACACCAAAGCTACAGCTTAAGCATTCAAAGTGTCCATTATTGTCACAGACAGCACAATAATTATAATCACAATATTCACAATAATAATTTGAACTGTTTTTAATAAAAAATGCATTATCGTCACATATGCATTTATTGGGGTATAAGTTATGGGCAAGCTCTGCGCAATTAAAACAAGTAGCTTCTTCATAAGGCCCAGAACAATTGCGACATAATTGATCATAGCATAAATTGCAGTTTGATTGACGAATACAGCCTATAGAGCATGAAGGGTCACAAGAAACACAGTTATTGTTTTCATCATATAAAAAATCATATTCGCAAAGAGGTAATGAGTTCAAAGCTGCATCATTATCTATATAGGCTAAAATATCTATTTCCCCAATAAATCACTTAAATCCATAAAAATATCCATTAAAGGAGCTATCATGACTTTTACCCAAAAGAATATTGGATAATCCTTCATCTCTGAAAAGCAAGGAATAATAAGAATATAAAAAAAGTTGATTTTGATTGGAATATGTTGATATTGTTGTAGTCGAATTGTAGTAAGAAACAATTAACGTAAAGTATGTCCAATTTTTAAGTGGAAAATCACTATGAGTTACTATATGTGTAAAATCATTTAATGGGTCTTGAAGGAAAATACTCGCTTTACCGTTGGAATTGATTGTTGTATTTCCTTTAGCAAAAAAGTCTCCATTTTTAGGGTTGATACAAAATATCAAAGTAAAACTATAAGAGAAATAAACTCCTTCACTTGAAATTAGATATTTTTCATTAGTGAAATACAAGCCTCTTTTATCTACTGGAATTGGATCTATTTCTTCTGGATTTCTAAATGGATAATAATATTTATCATATTTTCCTGTAATAAAAATCTCAAACGATCCTTTGTACTCACCATCCCAAAAATGGCAATCAATAACGATATAAGGCTTAATTTTTGAGCTATTTCACTCCGTTGGAATCGATTTTAAACAAATATTATCAATTAAATGATAATTTGGTTCACATATTTTGCAGTCAAAGTAATTCAAAGTCAAGCATTGGCTGCAAAAATTATTGTCACATAAATCGCAAATACTTGTAGTTTCATTAAAAAATGAGTTTAGGTTGCATTCACATATTGAACCTGTGAGATTTCCTCGTGCTACACAGGTATTGCATACAAAAAAATTATTACATGAGTAACATTCTTTTGTTTCACATAAATTGCATCTCTTTGATGTCCGACAGCCATATATACACTCACTTAAGCAATCTATACAGGTACCGTTTTCATTGAATTGATTAAAGTTACAGTGATCTGGGCATGTAAAATCTGAGGCACAAAATAAGCACTCAGATGTGCAGTTTAGCTCTGGGTAATAATCACTTAGACCTTTATTTGGATTATCCCAGTAGCCTAGTTTATATACAAATCCAGTGAAAGCTTTCAATCCTGAAGGATAATTTCCAACATATCCTGTGTCTGGATCACTGAATCAGTCTTGCATGGAAGCTTGGTATTGCATAATTATTCCTCCATCATGAATAAGCTGAATATTTGTTAATCATTGACTAGTGCTTAAATCAGATGTAATTCCGATTTGATTTCATTCTTCAAAAAAACTTCTCTCAAATTGCATACTGAGGGTTATGTTATTGCCATCATGCAGCCTCATACTAAAATCAATCGACTTACTTGAGGATATTGAAATATTCAATAATGTATTTACTGAGTCTATTTTTGAAAAAATATTTCCAAATGAATATGGTTTTATTCAGAAAGATAGAGTAAATCAAGGAGATAAATTAAATTTATTTGAAACCATATAAGAGTTGTTGTGAAAATAATATCCTCTTAAATATGCAGGGATTGGATCATTTATATCAAAATCTGGGTATTTATTTACCCCATCTGACCCAATTTGAAAAATTTTATTTGGTTCGAAATCAAGTCAAATTGCATTCTTAAAATTAAAATCTTTGCTTGGCAGAGGAGGTTTTGATAAACATAGATTATTTAAAAAGTAATAGCCAGAATAGCATGAGTTACATTGATACCAAAAACCATTCCCAAAGCAGGTTCTGCATCCTAAATAGCAGTCTATGCATGTCGAGTTAATCAATAATTGCCCGTCGTTAGTAGCACATATTGGCTCTTTGCATTCTGCTTGAAGAACCAAGAACAAAAGAGAAATAAGCAGCTTTTTCATAATTAAATAAATATTCTATAGGGCTTTGCCTATATGGTCTGATAGGGCTATGAATTTTTGTTGATCCTTCTGTTGGTTAAGCCAGGAAAAGAATCGGTCTGTCCAAGGCAATAAGCTTATTCAATTAATTTATGTATTCAACAGGATAATCTATAGAACTCTATAGGGAATATAGAAAAACTCCTTATATAATATTAAATGGTGAAACTCTAAAATCTTGTGTAATATTTAAAATTTCATTTGTTTGATTAATGTTATTGAATTTGGATTAATCAAATGCTTATGAATAAATTTACTATTAAAAAACGCAAAACTTAATGGATTTTTTCAAAAAATTAACTAATAACAATTTTTGAGAGCAAATTTTTATTTAATTACACTTTTTTTGTTGATATGTTATAAAATCACTTATAAAAATTCTATCTCTTTTCAATTATATTACGTTTTAGAAGTATCATTCTAAGCTTATTCACTAATTTATTTATTTATTTATAAATTAGGACCTATAGGGCTTTTGATATATGAAAATCATAATTTTATCACTATGAAACAAATTTCGCGAAGTATTGTGGAGAAATTATGCTGGTTGAGTAGAGCTTTTATTCATTAAGCTCATTAGCAGCTTATAAATATCAAAATAGCCTCTTTGCTGCAAATTATTTCCCGTATTCAAGCTACACAGCTTATATTCTATGCATCCTTTTTCAATCTGACTTATATGCCATTACATATTTAATTCAAACAATTTTTACCTTTTATTAGATAATTTTGAAAAATTCGAGCAAATTGAATAAGCAAAATCAGATGTGTGAAAATTAGCATTTGATACAATAAATAATTCCTCAGTTCTGCTCGCTCCATTTAGTGTCCTATTAAGATTTATAATCGAATTAGCAGACTCTAAATAAATTTTTACCATCTTCTAAGTTAAACTCATATTCTGCTTGATTTACATTGCAGCTGCACTTTGTTCCCATTTATAATATCAAATTATAAATCTATTTAAAAATTTCATTATTCCTTGATTATCTAATATATAAATCTACTAAATATAATGGATAAACCTAAATTTGATATTGAAAGCTCAATAAGTGCTTTGACTGATATCTTTCAATCTGGAAAACAAACTAAAAAAAGCTTAAATACCAAAAATTGTATAGAAACCGCTGCTGGTATGAAGACAAAAGATAGTCTGGAAATGAATAAATTACCAATACAAGAAGAAACAAAAGGAAATCCTATGGCATATAAATCTCCACAGATACCTAGTATTAGAAAAGCTAACTCCCAGATTCCTATTATGGTTACTCCAAATGAAAGAGAAAGTCTTGAGAGTCCTACAAAAACAAACACAAGAAAAATATGCCATGAAGAAAATGAAGCTGAGAGTTTAGGAATTACAAATAAAGGGCAAGAAAGAGAAAAATATCAAGAAATTTCTAGCAAAAAATTTAATGCGTTAGAAAATAAACAACCTGATCAGAGTTTAATCAAAAATGAAATTTCAAATCAAGGAATAAGCTTAGCACTAGAAAGGAAAAAGATAGAAAACCCAAATTATACTCAAAATAGTAATAAGCTTGCAGTAGAATTTTTATCAGGACTAAAAGTTTCTCAACCAAGAAAAATAGAAAATCCAACAAATATATATATAAGTCCTCAAAAACCAAGCATCTTGCCACCAAATGCAAAGAACATTCAATATCAAGCAGAATTTAACACGCAGGCAAACCTCCCAAATCGAACTTCCAAGGAAGCAAATATTCCCGAAAATCATCAAAATGGCACTCAGCAAACAAAAACTACTGACATACAAACTCCAATACTAAATCAGTCCCAAATCTCTACAGACTTTCAGAGAAAAGCATGCATTCCGAAACCTCCAAAACCAGAAGATCAAGAAAAATTGCTTTCAGCTTTAAATGGTTTGCCTAGTAATTTTGCATCTTATAATGAAGATAAAAAAATAGAAAACCCAATTGAAAATAACGAGCCAAAAATACATAAAATTTCAAATGATATGCAACAAATTAAGTATATTGAAGTGGAAGAAAAAAAAGTTCAGCCTATTCCAGATCCCAATCAAAAGGCTTATACAAAATACAGCGATTTATATGATTTTAGAAAACAACCAAGCCCTACTATTCCATCTCCAAATATTGCAAACCTAAAAAAGAAACATGACATAAATTATGATCCTATTTTTGATTTCATTACAAATTTTAATCCTTCTTCATTAAGCCACAGTTGTGAAGATCTCCCTGAAATTCCTGAAGCTTTTACAGATGCATCTCAATATGAAAAATTATTTTTACCTTGATTTTATGAGGAGCTTAAAGAGCATGCAATGCATGGATTTGATTTGATTGATAAAGCAAAATTTATTTGTTGTAAATTACATTTTAAAAAAGACTTCGCTTTGCTGCGTGATATTCCTAATTTTGAATTTAAATTTCAAAATCATGATATTGTTGTGATTATTCCTCTAGAAAATAATAGATTGCCTCTATTTTCGAGCTATATAAATTCTGAAAAGGAATATAAGGTAGGAATTTTTATTAAAAACAAAAAAGAAAACTTTAAAATTCTGCTTAAAAAAGAGCCAAAACTGGATGAATTGAATAGAATGCAGTTTTCGTATGGCAAAGAGAGAGATAATGAGCATAGCAAATGAAATTCATATGAAAATTTCGTTGTTGTATTTATAGAGAAATTAGTCCCAGATATGAGAGAATTTAGAGCTTTAAAAAATTTGAGTAACTTTAAATTGCTTGATTATATTCTCAATCCAACGCCACCAATAAAATCAGAGTTATCTAAATATTCTATTGAATTTCTGAATAGAAATAAAGAATTTTTCAATGAATCACAATTTTCGGCTATGAGAGAGATTCTTCAAGTAAGAGAAGGAATATCACTTCTTCAAGGACCCCCTGGAACTGGAAAAACAAGAACAGTTATGGGTTTAATATCTGGGTTTTTTGAAAATTTAAAAGGCAATAGGCGACCTAAAATATTAGTTTGTGCACCAAGCAATATAGCTATTGATGAAATTGCATTGAGAATTATACGTGACGGGCTTCTTGTTGAAGGTAGAAGTACCGATGACGTTTATCCAATAAGAATCGGAAAGCGAAATGGATGAGAAGAAGATAAAGACTTAAATTATGAAGAACCAGATGAAGTAAAACACATAAGATTAGACTTTTTAACAGAAAAAACCTTATCATTAAAAGGAATCAAAAACCCCTTGATAGAAATCGAAGCCCTGAAGGTAAAAATTGAGAAAAAGAACGAAAAGTTAAAAAGTTTTAAAGAAGAATCACAAGAAAAAGCTCAAATAATCAGCTCAATGCAATATTTGAAAACACAAATTTCAAGATTGCAATGTAAGCTACCTGAGTATTATAGGCAAAAAAATATTGAAAGGAGTAATATTAGGAATAGAGCAAATATAATTCTTTGCACTCTAAGCGGCGCAGGAGCAGAAGTTTTGCAAAGTGGGATTCCTTTTGACTATATAATTATTGATGAAGCTTGTCAGTGCATAGAACTAAGCTCTATAATTCCTTTCCAACATGGAGCAAAACATGCAGTTCTGGTAGGTGACCCCAATCAGCTCCCAGCCACAATATTTTCAAAATCTGCAGTTGACCATAATTACAGCCGCTCCTTATTCGAACGGCTGAATACCAACGGTACAATTCAATGCCACTTTTTAAGCATTCAATACAGAATGAATAAAGAAATTTGTAATTTTCCTAACAATTATTTTTATAATGGAAGACTTGAATGCGAGCCTGGATTTTTTGAAAATCGAAGAGCCCCTGAATGGATTCCTCCATTGGATACAGTTTTTATTAATTTAGAAAGCTCAGAAGAATCTCGATTAGGAAATGAAATGAGCATAAAAAATGATACTGAAGCTGCATTTATTGCAGATTTGTACGATTTTATAAAAAGATCCTTCACTAATCAGAAAATAGATTTGGGGATTATTACGCCGTATAGAAAACAAGTGGAAAAAATAGAAGAAGAATTAAATATGAGACATTCAGGGTGGGATAAATATATGGAAATTAATACTGTGGATGGATTTCAGGGAAGAGAAAAAGATGTAATTATTTTGTCATTAGTCAGGACAACTACTGTTGGATTTTTAGTTGATAAAAGAAGAATGAATGTATCCCTTACTAGAGGGAAATTCGGATTATGGGTAGTAGGAAATGCTCTTTGCCTTGAAAATGATGAGAGTTGGGCTCAATTTATGCAATATTGTAAAGAAAACAATAAATTTATCACATGTAATAGTTTTCACGAAATTTATACCACTTTTGCGAGAAATAGTGAAGGGGGCTGGAATGGAATATCAAAGCCACAAGTGCTCGAAAGCCAAAAACAAGAGGAAGAAGTTCAAAGGTTTTATAATTCATGGGAAGATTGTTAATTTTAAAATTTTAATACATTTTATTTTTTCTCAAATAAATCAAATAAATTATTTTTTTATTATTTTATATTTTTTGTAAAATTACTATTTTCATTTATTTTTCCCTCATCTGCTCACATATTTTTTCATACTCTTTCCTCGCTTGCACTATCATCTGATTAGTCACCTTTATATACCCCATTTCTTTCAACAAATCATTATCAAACACATGAATTTTCGCAAAAGGTCCATGCAGACTTGACATCAGCGACAAAATATCTTCAAATTTCTTATGCAAAATATGCCCAGAAATCTTAGTCAACAGCGCAATGCTTACTTTAAATATAACTTTCCAGCCTTTCTACATAAATCTTACATAAAAAAATTGGTCCCATATCTTAAGCAAAATATCTATTTTACTATTCAAAATCCCTGAAAATAATGTAATAAACCATAAAGATGCAAAATGGTTAGAACTGATCATTTCAGCGTTGAACGTTTTATGGACTTCAGGCAAAAAATACGCCAAAAATCGATCTAATGTAAAAAAAAAGAGTTTTAGCTTTGATAAATTGGAAGAAAAAAGCTCCTCCATTTTGAATTTTTGGATCATGGTGGATAGACACCAAAAGCATTTTTCTTCATCTCGAAGAATGTAAAAAAGGGTGCCTGCAATAAAATTCATCCCTTGGCAGTATCCGACGTCTGGCTTATAAGATGCATAAGCTTGAAGAATATTTCTGAGTTTTTCACTATCTACAATAGGATCGTTGGGGTAGGATCGTAATATGTCCATAACGATCACGTCTTGGACTTTTTCAATTGACGATTTATCAGTTTTTAGCTTATTGACGAGGTCTATATATGAGATTTTGCCTGGCTTATATAAAATTGAGGTTCATGCTTGGAGGCGGACTTTGTCATTTTGGTCTTCTATTAGGGCACGCTTCATGATTTTTGGCTTTAAATTGGTATATCAATGCTTACAAACTAGCATAAGTGGCATATAACACTCTTTAGTAAGAAATTGAAGCGAAAGGCCTATCGGCATAAATCTTCCCCACTCATCTCTTTCAGTAGATCTTTTTTTAAGTGATTTTGGCTTCCCAAATTCTTTTTTGTAAAATTCAATTTGTGCTGCATGAAGCTCAGTCATCAACGAAAATCTTCTTTCTTCATCCACCTTTGTCCTTTGTGCTGATTCATATATTATATTTCTTGCCATATCTAAAGGAACCTTCAAATTCGCCATATAAAAATTAAAATGATTCAGCAACAACGTCGCTGTATTTTTTTCTGATTTTTCTACAGAAAATTTTGAATTTTTAAAATTTTTTGGCTGGACTTTATTTTTCCTAATTCTTTTTCTTGCCCTATGAAAAGCTTCATTATCAGCCAAAACTTTTGAATTTATCGCAAGCTCAATAGTCTGGCTCCACATTTTTCTCATCTGGAAAATAGGATGATGGGACAAATGCTCAAAAAGATACCCTTTTTTGACCCCAGCAGTCCTAAATATATGAGAAAGAACTACAATTTTGTAAAATAAAGTATAATCACAGTTGGATTCATTCATAAGAGAGCTTAAAATAATTGTCAAAAAATTTGCAAGGGTCTGGAGGTGTTGGATTTCTAAATCAGGGTTGGATTTTTTAGATTCTAAAAGCTGGATAAAAATTCTTCTGCCTTCAGATGTAAGTAATAAATCTGTTAAAGAGACGATAGTGCTGTTGTTAATTCTTTCTTCAGTATCTGTTGAAGAACTCATGCTATCAGAGCTCGAACTGCCGAATGATTTTTTTCTTTCTTTTTTGGGGAATAGTCTATGAAGCACTTCTTTGATTAAAGCAAGAGTAGTATGCATTGGAACATATCCAATACTTGGGCTTATATATCCTTGCTCTAAGGCAAGAGGGTCTTGTCCTAGCTTTTTAAGCTCATTTTTTCATTCTTCGTAGGTTGCCCATTTTTCTTGAGGAAATGGCTTAAATAAGTCTGAGCATTCATTTTCAAAGCTGCTTGTATCTTTTGGAGAAATTTCATTCATTGTTTCTGTAAGCTCAGTGTTATCAGCTTGTATTGATTGATAAAGACTATTTTTTGACTTTAAATATTTTTCTAATGTCTTTTTAATAAATTGTACTCTGGTTTCTTCATTATCTCTCAAAGCGCAGCATATTTTTTTTCTAAGTGCTTCATATTCTCCCCAATGTCTTTTCTCTTCAGCCATACTAGAAAAATAAACTTCAGATGCCTTGTACGCTTGGTTTTTCATTTCTTCCGCATTCAATGATGCAAGAGTTACCCTATCAAACTCATCTTCCAGTTCCATCACTTTTTGCGCTTTTTCTGCTTGTACACTAGCTTTGAAATAAGCGTTCTTATGGAGATCTAGCTGCTTTTTTGCCT
>CATKHM010000250.1:0-25245 GCA_949751825.1 Blepharisma undulans
AATAAAGAAAAATATCTAATAAACATATAGAAAGTCTGGAAAACGAAGATATCCATAAGACTGCCCCATAAGAAGCTCACTGACCAATATCCACTCCATTTGGAGCAAAAGTTATCATTAAGGTATAAAATTCCAATAACTGACCCTGCGAGTATTGCCATTCCAGCAAGTACTGCCAAAATCGTCACCGCTACTTTTCTTTCAGAATTCAACGAATAGGTTAATGCAACTTCAATATTAAATGCAATTAGCACTGCAAGGGTAGTATACCCTATATAGATTCATTCATAATTCTCAAATGTTGACACTGTTGATATTTCTCTGCCCTTGTCAGTGTCTTCAAACCACGAAAATATGTAGCCTTCTAATAATAATTCAAGAATAAGGACAGTAAATAAGGTGAAAAGTCTTTTCCATCTCAGCAGGTCTTTTCGGAAATAAATGAGTCCAAATGTCAAGTGCCCCTCAAACAATAAATGGCAAGCTCCTTTGGCTGTATGCTCATGGTGTATTTCTGGAGGATAAAAGCCTTCTTCTGTAGCTTTCTTGTCTTGAGCTTTTTCAGTGCCATTGGCAACATCTTTGGCAGTGTTGTTATCAACACCGAGTGGAGTTTTCTCATGACCTTCTCCTTCATTGTTAGTTTCAGTGTGAACATGATGTATTTTCTCTGCATTTAATGGCTCAGGATGTCCTTCCATATTTGTAATATGCAAAGGCTGCTCTTCTAGCACTATAACCTTTCGATTATCATGTTTTTCTGTCTTTTTGAAATATTTTTCTGCATTAGTTTGCTCAGTGTTATTTGGCAACCCATGCATAGGCGCAATCATGGTTTGCCCTTTTTCAGCAATTTTGGGAATTTGGCATCTATCAATAAAGATGGAAATAATTATCATGATAAATCCAATGAAAAATCCACCTATCATAATGAGAGTTGGTATATAGTTGTCTCCACATGAAGAAGCAGAGTTATTAATGGGTGGGATATAAGGAACAGGAGTAGTTTCAGACATCTTGAACAGAGAGAAGTGGGTAAGGTTTACTGTTATTGTATTTGCTGTTTGATTGATAATAGTACAGCCATCAACATCCCAAGTAGAACTTGATTCCTTGTAGTAATAGCAAGAAAGGCCTCTTGTCGCATTTTTATAGTAAGGCATAGTAACAGAAACCGGGTATCGATCATCGCTGAAAGATTGGTATTGTTCATCTGAAGAAGAGTATTGATAATTAACATATCTTCCACTGGTCGAGTAACTTACAGAAAACCAAGGCGAGTAATCATCAGTTACATTATAAACATTTGCCTTAACGTTAACTACTTCTGTTTCGTCTATTGGAATTGCTGATGGAAAAGTCAAATTTATAAGCCCAAAGTTTTGAGAAGTGCCACCTATTGAAGTTGGGAAATTTCTGATTTTGCTGTATTGGATTGACGAAGTTGAATTAACAGACGGAAGTGAACTTTGGCCAGGAAGATCACCAGCAGTGACATAGCCTGTAAAATCGGACAAGAAATTATCTGCAGTAAGCAGATAATTTACATACGATGTTTCATTAGCTGTTTTGTTGGCATACGCTAAGTACTTATCAGATAAAGATACAATAATTCGTAATATACTACTTGCATCAGTATTAACTGCGATTGAATTGGCAGATACTAAACTAGTAAGCCAGGTCATAAAATTGCTATAAAGATTGGCAGTCATAGAATCTGCTTGGTTTGATAACGCCAGAACAGCTGACGCGAAACTCTTAAACTGCGACACTGATACTGAATTTTGACTTGCTGCATATGACTGCAAATCATTCCACATCTGCGAGAAAAGACTATTATCTATTGTAAACATAGAAGCTATCAACGAGATTACCCCAGGAATATTATCCGGGTCAAGTGTTGCTAGCGCATATATGCTAGCATAATCTGTATTTTCCAATCTTCTTTGTGACGAATCTACATTGATATTATTTTGATACGTTGTGCAGCTTGAAAGCTGATCACATACTTTGAGCTTTATATTATTGTTGTCAGGCAACAAAGCTGTTGATAAGCTATTGTCTTGAGAGACCCCAAGCACACATTCTGCACCATTCCAAACATCATCATAAATATACGATAATGGATAATCCTGTCCATCTTGATCATAGCATCCTTCAATTGAAATTATAAACGTAGTTTGTAATGCAATCCCACTTGTGGGCTGAATATCTACAGAACCATCACAAGTAGCTCCCAGGTTTATATTTACTGTAAAAGATGACGATAAAGTGTTTCCTGAAGACTCAGTAACTGTAAAGCTGAATTTATAAGAGCTTCCTGGGATGAAGGTGTCTTGAGGGATGGTAACTATTGGCAAATTATTTGGATAAATTGTAATGTCAGGACTGTCGCAGGTCCATTTGATGGTGGAGCCAGATGATATAGTTGAGGCAGAGGATATGGTATAAGGGGACTCTGCAGATATTCTGGATAAAGTGTAGGGGATTTCTATTGAGGAAGATGAAGCTACTGTTGCAGATGAGACTTGGACAGTGATAGTCGCGGAGGCAGTTCTTTCTCCTGCGCTTATTGTTAAAGTAAGATCATAGTTGGCTCCTGGTATCATTTTTCCAGAGGGAATAGAAAGTTTGGAAGTAGTTACTGAAGCGAAAAGTTCGTTATTATCAGTTCCAAGACAAGAGGAAGCGTTTCCTAAATATAAACAGCTTCATTGATAGCTTAAAATAGTAGAAGAGCTATCAGGATCAAAGATCAATCGCCGTTTATAGAGAAAGTATTCATTGACGATACAGTGCAGCTGGACTTGGAAAGTTTAATTTGCAAAGGAGATGAAGTTACAGAGATAGTAATTAAAGAATATCCTGACACCGATGGCTGTGAAGAAGAGCTCTGACTAGTTGCGCTTGCATTAAATTGATATGAATACCCACCAGGAAGCATGTTTGTGTTTATGACAAGCTTATTCTGCTGCTTTGATGCAGATAGAATGGTTGAAGAATCGATATTAGGAGCTCCTGTTAAAGCAACATAAGACCAAGTCCAAGCCACTGAAGATACATCTCCACAAAACTCAACAACTGAAGCTTTATATGTTCTTGTGTCAGAGGATTTCATGGTATCAGAAATTCCTGAGTCAAATACGACTTGAAGTGCTGCAGCTGCTTTAATGGCTGTATTTATCGAGACAGAATTTATGCTTCCAAAAACGTTCGTTACTTTAAGACTGACAACTAATGAAGAGTCAATGTTGCTGGTAAATAAGCTTTTTGGAATTGCAATAGATGCTGAAGTTTGTTTGCTAATATAGCTCAAAAGGCCTGAATTCTGTGGAGAGCTTGTTGCTGACCAAGCATAGCTCATCGGATTATTAAAGTTTCCAGTTGACTTTGAGCCTGAATACTGAAGAGCAGTATCTCCACAATCTAAAGAATAGCTTGTAGGTCCTGAAATAATTGCTGTAGGAGCTGAATCAGCTGTTTGTCTTACCCTGATATATAACTGATTATAAGATAAACTGCAAGTTCCTTCTTTTTTGGCAATATTAGTACCCTGCAAATATAAAATGCTTGTCTGGATTGTAAATCCTTTTCCTAGCCTAATTTTCAGCTTATTTAATCCATCCCATGAGCAGCTTGCTCCAGTCCCCAGACTATCAATGCTTTGATAATCAATGGTATTGCTGCATGATGCACTTATTGTTGTGTCAATGCTTACGCTGAAAACAACTGTTATTGTAGAGAAATAAGTATCGAAATAGGCATCAGTTACATCTGATAACAAGAGATAATTCTTGCAGCCAACACATTTATTGCTGACCAAAGTGTATCCACTATTGCAAAGGCAAGATTTTGATACTGAATCATAGCTAGAATTAGCAGTGCACGAACACTTAGTTTTTACCAATTCTGCATTGGTTACACAAGATGTGCATGAATCACCGTCGTCTTCTGAGCAAATGGTGCATAGCTGGTTGCATGCAGCTATGCATTTAGTGTCTTTTTGATAAAACCCACTTGAGCAGCTGCAACTACCATCAGAATTTGGAAATGCATGCTTTATACAAGTGTTGCAGGTATCTATTGAATTGGTGCAAACCCCGCAATTAGTCTTGCAAGACTTGCATACGCCACCAGATTTCCCAAAACCACTATTGCAGCCACATAAGCCGTTTGCTTGAACAGCTGCATTAGCGAAACAAGAGCTGCATGATAAGCTAGATGAGCATTTTATACACAGTTCTGGGCAGGTCGTGCACACTCCACTTAATGGATAATAATTATCAATGCAAGAAGTGCATTTAGATACTATTGTATCGCATTTCAAGCAAGTAGTTGAATCAATGCATGGTACGCAAGCTCCGCCTACTACTCCATATTTATGATCACATACTGAGCAAGCACTTCCACTACAAGTGTGACAGTTATTAGATCCAGCTACGCAATATTGAACACATACTCCATTTATGGCATGATAGCTTGGGTTGCAACTGTCGCAAACAGAAGCTCCTGCATCACACTTTAAGCAATTTACTGAATCTGTACATGGAGTGCATGATCCTGATATTGCTCCATATTTATTACTGCAAGCCGTACAGTCATTTCCACTACAAGTTTGGCAGTTATTGGATCCAACTACGCAATCAATAACACATTGTCCATTTTTAGTATGGTAGCCAGATATACAGACATCACAAGTAGAAGCATTTGTATCACATTTTTTGCAGTGGGCTGAATCAGTGCATTGGACACAATTGCCTGAATTTACCCTATAATAATCAGCACAAGTTGTGCATATAGATACTGTTGTATCGCATTTCAAGCAGTTTGCTGAATCTTGGCATGAAACACAAGCCCCATTTACAAGTCCATATTTATCATCGCAAATGCTGCAAGAAGTACCACTACAAGTTTTACAGTGATTGGCTCCAGCTATACAATCTACAACACATTTCCCGCTTGCAACATGATATGAAGTTACGCAGCTAGTGCATGTATTTATATCTGAATTGCAAGTTTTACAATTAATTGAATCTGCACATGGAGTACAGCCACCATTCACCAATCCATATTTGTCATCGCAATTACTACAAGCAGAGCCACTACATGTTTTGCAGTGATTCGATCCAGCTATACAGTCTACAACACATTTCCCGTTTGTAATATGATATGATGTCACACAACTCGTACATGTATTTATATCTGAATCACAAACGTTACAATTAATTGAGTCTGTGCATGCAGTACAGCCACCATTCACCAATCCATATTTGCTATTACATTGACTACAAGAAGTACCGCTACAAGTTTGGCAGTGATTAGACCCAGGTGAACAATTGACAACGCATTTACCGCTTGAAATATGATAGGAAGCCACGCAATTCGTACAAGTAGTAATATCGACATCGCAAAGATTGCAATTAGTTGAATCTTGGCATGAAACACAAGCCCCATTTACCATTCCATATTTAAGTTTGCATAGTGAGCAATCACTTCCGCTGCAAGTTTGGCAATTGTTAGCTCCATCTACGCAATCTCTAACACATTGTCCATTTTTGACATGGTAACCAGATATACAGTCTTCACAAGCAGAAGCATCTGTATCGCATTTTTTGCAGTAGATTGGATCAGCACATTGAACACACTTACCTGAATTATCTACTCCATAATGATCTACACAGAGATCGCAAATTGAAGGGTCCCAATTGGAGCATGACAAGCAATTATCAAAATCCAAACATGGAGAACATTGACTACCCCAATCTCTGAAATAATGATCGGCGCAAGTGTCGCAAGAATCAACTGTATAAGGACATCTCAAACAATTTGCATCTTGGCATTTAATGCAACCATCATCTACTTCTCCATATCCGTCATAACAATGAGAGCAAGCTGTCCCGTCACACGTTTCGCAATTGTTTTGCCCATTAACACAATTTAATCTGCATTTCCCATTAAATTGATGATAGGTATTTATGCATGTTTTGCACCAATCTGAATTGCCATCACAATTGTTGCATGTTGGATCATTACATGCCACGCACTCTCCATTGATGGTTCCATATTTATCATTGCATGCTGAGCAATAATAAACATTAATGCAAGTTTGACAGTTGTTAGATCCATCTACGCAATCTATAGCACAATTTCCATAATAGGAATGATATCCAGATATACAGTCATTACAATACGCACCATCTGTCGAGCCATCTGATTCGCATTTCAAGCAGTAGTTTTTATCAACACATTGGATACAGTTGCCTGTCCCGTCTAATCCATAATGATCAATGCAGAGATCACAAGTAGAAGGATCTGTATTGCATGTCTTACATAATGGATCTGTGCATGAGGTGCAAGTACCTGATATGGCTCCATAATGATCAGCACAGGAATCACAATAAGAAGCACCTGTATTGCATTTCTTGCAAAGTGGATCCGAGCATTTAGTACAAACGCCTGATATTGCTCCATAGTAATCAACACAAGCAGTACAATAAGACACTGTCCCATCACATTTCAAACAATTTGTTGCATCTTGACATGGAGAGCATTGATTATTTACTACCCCATATTTATCTTGACAAACATCACAAGAATTTCCAAAACAAGTTTGGCAATTGTTTTTTCCATCCACACATTCTACAGCACATGTCCATGAAGGAAGTGTAACATAATACCCAGGCGGACAGCTTTCACATCTATTTTCATCAGTATTGCATTCCAAGCAGTGAGTGTCCTGGCATTTAACACATCCGGGCCCGTCACCAGATACTCCATAATAAACTTCACAGCTAAGGCATAGTTGGTCAACATCATTTCAGTTCAAGCAGTGATGCGGGATACAAATATCATTTTCAACTTCATATCCGTCAAAACAAGAAGTGCAAGCTATTCCGCTGCAAGTATGGCAGTTGTTTGTTTCAGCCTGACAATCAACATAACACTTGCCATTTATCATATGGCTCCCAGAGGAGCATTTATAGCAGACGGTCTCAGAAGAGAGTTGATCACAGTGTTTCAATGCTGTTCATGTGCATCCTCCGTCAGTATCAGGGAGGTAAGCAGGATATCAGCAGCTGGTGCAATACATATTGTTTGAATCACACGTATAGCAGTAATTAGTGCCTCCAACACATCCTGAGAGTTTCCTTTTTTCTGAACTTCTTGATGAATTATTAAGAACATTTTTTTGAAAAGTTGTATTGCCCTGAGTCACCAGATTTATCTTGTCAAGATCTTGAAAGAGAAGCTTTCAGTCAATAGTAGAGTTTTTTGGACCAGATTTTGTCAAGAAATCAGCCTCTGAGGTCGCAGAGGTCACGAAAGAGAAGAGAAAGATTAATATCGTTCTAGCCGTAGACATTTATTATCCATTTAAGACTATCAAAAAATATGCACTTAGAGTTTATTTTTTTGAGGTTATATTTACCTAAATTATTATGAAAAATATTTCTAAAAGACTTACTTTTCATCTGAAAGCATCATCTCTTTTAAATGAATCTGCCCAGGTTGACTTGAAAAAATTTACGAATCTAAGGATTTAAGCAATACCTAAAACAGGATTTTAGAAACTAAAACACTTTTGTATCAGATGAACCTGATGCTAGATTATTTTTTGGAGATTTTGGCTTCTTATTCTTGAATCTATCTAGTTATTTTTATATTCCATTAAATCTAATGTGAGCTACTGGTTAAATTTATTACGTCGATCCTGCAGTCAAATATAAATGGCTGCGGAGTTTAGAAAGAGAAGAGATTTAAGATTTAAGAAACTGGTCTATATATGGTTAATTTAGAAGTTTCATTGCTTTTGGCTTAATAGTTAATCTATTATAGTGAAAATTCCTAAAATTTGTGGATTGATAGAATTATAATTAATTCCTAAAATAAGGTTTGAGGTTGATAAAAAAAAGGTTCTATTGAAGCAAGGATAGTTAAAGCTTTAGAGATTAGTTAAATATAAACGAAATCAATTATGTTGATAAGAGCTTTAATTAGGCAACTTTTAAAAATTGCCTAAAATTAAATCAAACTTTGATCTCAATAAAGACTGGATTTGATTCAGTCAATATTTTGTATATATTGATTAAATACTCCGGAAAAGCCAGCTTCATAAGTATAAATTCAAATTTGACAGATCTGTTGATAAAATTATTATGACCGCAAAATTATAAATTAGCTATAGACGATTCTAAGATCTAAGGCTCTAAAATTAAACCTAATTTATAATATCAGTCTTAGATTAGCCAAAATAATTTATTATGATAGCAAATAAGCCAATCCATAGAGTTCTCAGGGGAATTGAAGTCCTGAAATTTTGCGAAGACGGCTCTCAAAAATGCAATAAATTTCATATTAAGCTACTTATTACATTAAATTAAGCGATATCTATTACATTTTTATTGCTTTATTCAATAAATAGTTTCTTTAAGCTTTTACTTTTTAATTTCTTTCGATTAGCAACAGAAATTTTTGAAAAATTGATAAACCATTTTTTACAGATTTTATTGATGTAGTCATAAATATGAAAATTCGAATTTAAACAATAAAACAGGCTCAGTAATATCGTTGCAGCTGTTTAAAAATAGCTTTGGAATTAATAGATTGATTATATTATTCAGTATTATATACATGCTTCGGAAATTGAGGATTCATTTTGTAGTTTCATTTCTAGAATTAGAATTTGAAAAGTTTAGCTGATTTAATAAATAAAAATATTAAATATTTAATCTGCAGCTTTCAGTTGTTCAGAAAGTAGTCTTTATCTTGACTCCACAGAGGCATCAGGTCTAATGCCTCCATTATTAAGGTTTATATATAAAATTATAAACTTGATTTTAAACGAAGAAATTGTGAAATTTAGCCTTACAACTATTTTCAAAGATGAACAGTGGAAATTCAGTTTGAGAGTTTCAAAGTAGGAGATTTTTTGGGATAATCGCTTGAAAAGCCAAAAAGTGAATACTAATTTTTCGGTATCTGGCATATTTCAAATCAGGATAAAGCCAAGCAAAGATCTATTATAATTCAGCTAAATCTATTAGTTCTACGTTTATTCGTCTATTGAGAGCTCGTTGGATATATGAAAAAATAGAAGCTCTTAAAATCATCATGAAGATTTCTGAAATGACTTTGGCATTTTCAAAGTAGTTTTCAATTGAATGAAGGTAAAGACCATGCTTTAGATTTATTTCATTTGAATTTCCTGATGAGACAGAAAAATTGCATGACTTTTTGATCTCATAATAAAAGGGCAACACTATCGGAAAAAGAAAAGCCTCATAAATAAGCTTGCAAAAAGTCGTTATTTAATTGGATTTACCTATTAAACTTCTCAAGATGAATAAAAATTACTGCAAAAATACCTTATTTGATTGAAATTAGTTTGAGACCAAATCAGAAAAAGAAAAAAAATTCTTGATTTAAGTTAGTAGATTGTATCAAAAGCTATAAAATTGATAAATCTGAAATTGAATTTTAATCAATGAGTTTATCATTTTTGTATGACCTCAATCTGATTGTAATTTTAATTCAAATTTTCAAAATAAAATTTTCTTATCTAAGCATTTTCTCTTATGTTTAGGTGAATTATCCATCATTAGGGCCAATAACTTTGATAATGTCAATCAGCTGGCTCAATAATTGATTTCAAATGCCAAATTATTTTTTTTTAAGCCATCTTCATGTGAATAAATGGAAAAATCAGGGATAATCTCATAAGTTATAAATAAATAAATAAACAGATAATAAACATCTGCTTCAGAATGAACACCAAGAGCTTCAAATAGCTTTCATTGCTTAGATTTCTAAAAAAAAATGTAAAATATGAGTAAAGAACAGGTTCACGTAAACCTATCATTATTAGCTGCATCGATTCTGGGAATTCCACTTCTTGCAGGCATCTATAAGTGAGGTGATATCGATAAAGAGCCATTGAGAAGTATGATAAGAAAGCCAAAGAAATCGAAAGCGTTTTTTAAACACCTACGCACGTTAAGCTTAACACTGAAAGAGAAATAGGTATCATCATTATTCTCTTCTTTTTTCAGTCCAAACCAATAAGTTCTGCATCACATTTATTGTCGCTGATCATAGAGATTTGATCAAAAACATGATAACCTGATTTTCACAAGCTATGTCGCTATCCTGATAATATAGCATGAAAAAGTGAGACATTGAAGTTAGATTCTCAAAGAAAGACAGCACACCCATTTAGCCTGAGCTCTTGGAGTGATGCCAACACATAGATGAAAAGCACATTGATGGAGACAGGAAAGAAATCTTTAAATCAAGAAGAAATTTTATTATGCCTCGAAAAAGCAGGCTAAAACTTAGTCAAGGTACCTTTTATCCCAATTTCATTGAAAAAATGAACAATGTAGCTTGTTATAATGGGCAACTTATATTGAAACTCTTGATCAAGTTTAATAACCGAGAGATACGCCAAAAGGCATTCAGAATTTCAATTCAAGACGTTTAATTTTCAGGTGTTTGAAAGATTCAAGCGGCATAGTTAAAACTAAAATCCTTAAACCAGAAAAGTCCTTGTCTTCTTTCCATAAGAAAGTTTTACACAAGTCTGTTGAAATGCACCAAATATTTCGAAAATTAGCTTACTGGGTGATTCGTCGATTTGAGAAGCAGAAATTGCATTGAGCATAATCAAGAGGGGATTGCCTCAGATTTTAGACCAGACAAAGCCAGAGAAACCATTAACTCACTGCCCAAGTCAAACCACCCTTTGCAAATCACAGTCAAATACACCACAGTCCTTGATTTTCAATGACCACATTGCTTGCATATGCAACACCTAAAACAAAAAACTGAAAAGTCCTTTTTCAAGAGCCTGAATTTGTCGAATCTAGAGAATTTACAGCTATTCCTTCGATTGCGATCAAAGCCATGTGTGTGGGAAAAATTTGTAGAGTCCCTACCATTAGGGATAACCTTAAGCACTTAATAAATTGGTGCATGTTTGAATAGACTGAGCCATCAAAGATTTGCAAGTGACTACATGCCTATACGAGTATTTATTGCCATGTCTCAAGATCGGATCATAAAGTGCTGTATAACAACTAAAACAGAAGAATTTTGGAGGAAATCGCCCACTGAAATCGAGAAACCTTATTTAATGATGCATTAGAATTATTTTTTACCCCGTTGAAGATGGAAGACATATCTATTTTCAGGAGTATATGTGAAGCTAGCAAGCAGCAATATAGCTGATAAAAATTTGGCAAGTATAATGACCTCAGATAACGGAGACATAGCAGCAGTAAATTAAGTATAGTTCCTCTATCTGAATTGAAAAAATTGAAAAATTTGCCAGGCAAAAGGAGACGGCACGGGGTGATGGTGGGAGTTTCTGGTGAATCTGAATTTATCCCAAAAGGGTAACAATCTAGTTATAAGGAACCTTAAAATTATGGATCAGAGTATGGTGGTGATTGACTTGAATATTTGAGGAGAAGAGGCAGCAAAGAAAGATTGGGATGTCCTTGATTTAGAGGCTTTCCCTGTTGTAATAGCTGCAAAATTAAGAATTTTTATTTTGATGAAGTTTCTCTCACAATTGAGAATTTCTCATGTTTCAGTAGATTCTCAGATTATCCTGCTCTTGCAGAAACTTTACAGTAAAACTTGAGATAAGGTCATCTAGGCAATTAAAAACAATTAGAGAATCAAAGAATACTCGTAAAATGCACCCGACCACCAAAGAAGAATTCTATCAAGTCAGAGCTTTGCTGGGTTTATTAAAAGAAATGGTATTTCTGCAATAAAACATTAGAAAAGCCTTTACCTGGATACATATTGTCAATAAGAGTTCAGGACTACTGAGAGTGCTTATGTCACAGCTTTGATTATATTCAACTCAATCGCAGAAAATTCTGCTGAAGAATTGATGAAAATGATTGCGCATAACGAAATTGCATTTGATAATGTGAAAAGCAATGATATGTAAAAAGAGTGGGCGTTTACTATAATAGACAGTCGAATTCAATGGAGGAAGGATGAAATTGGTGCTAACTTAAGACAGAGAAGTCAATAAATGGAGACTGCAGGTATGATTTTTGAAGAAATCACCCATGCAGTTCATAGAAATAATTAAAATAGATTCAATTCAAGTTAAATCTGCCATTGGAAAAATTCGCTATCAGAGATATGAGGCAAACTGCAGCTGCTAGAATAAGCAAAGAAGTCGCCAATTTAAGTGCTACTACCCTAGAGAAAGAAAATAATACAAAGAAACTTCGAATAATCTGTTGAAAGAAAACCTTGAGGAAATTAAAAATTAATTAAATGCGTATCAAAATCAACATAAAGGTTCAACATCAATATATTTTTGAAAATGAGCTGCAATCATAACAACTTTCATAAAAAAGTTTTATGATGAATACAAAGACTGAAACTTAAGGAAAATTCACCAAGCTTCTTGGTTCAGAAACGCAAGAAATTTCTTGAAATAAATATTTCAGACAAAAACTATAATAGTTTGCATAAAGGCAGCTCACATAATGCTCAAGATTTAATTTTAAGTAGTTTCAAATTTTGCAGAAAGCCGTGTATTTTCAGGAGTATTTCTAATTTGGTGGAACCTCTATGTGGAAATTATTTGAGTTTCTGAGTTAGGTAAATCCCCAGCTTGATAGACTTGAAATAGCACTAGGCAGATAGTTATGGGAAAATAAAAATGTATACTGAATTTTGTTAAGCTGAGGATTGATGATATCTTTATCCATTAGTGTTTTATTCTGCAGACTCTTTTGTTTTTATCTTCAATCATTACCTTGCTGAGTCTCTACTTAATCCTTGATAGTCCAAGAACAATTCTCTGCCCCTATCATAAAAAATCAAAGAAAATTCAAAAACTTATCAAGCATAAGAAATTTTCAATTTAAGACCGTGAGACTTCTTCTTTGATTTCAAGAGATTTCTCATTCACACCATTTCAACGGATTTTTTGTCGATATTGTTGACTCCAAGAATCATCTGTTTAATTCAAAAAAGAGCATGCTTTTTTGGTTTGCTTCGTTCTTTAAGTATCCAGCTTTGAATTCTCTTTTTCCTGCTACAATGTGGAGATAGCGACATCATCCTGTAAAGATCTGGTGATTATGCTAATAATAAAATCTCTGTGATCAGAGCACAAATGATTTTGAAGTAGAACTTTGCTTGAATAAAGAGATATCAATGGTGATATCTTTTCTCTTTAACTTTAAGCTTATTAGAGCCAGCCGTATTTAAAGGAGGACTTTCAATTTTTATTAGCATTTTCTTATGCTTCTCAATGATTATTTAATAAATACCACTTTACTTATAGATATCCGCAAGAAATGGACTTTCCAAAATCAACATGAACAATAATGACGAGATTTACGCAGACCTTTTTCATTACCCATATTTTAGATATTTATTTTAAGCTTATTCGAATAATGGGCTTTCATTCATCTGATTCTTTTGGCCCTGAATTTTATTTTTCTTGGCCAAATATTCTCATTTATCCCATTCAAAAAACTTGTCGCTCATCTTGTTGACTCTGACAATTATCTGTTTTATTCCAAGAGGAATGCAAAAAGAGCGACATCAGCCTGCAAGTTCCCTTGGTCATGCTCTTGATCAAATCTCTGTGATCAGGCGCCAAAAAATTGTGAAGTAGAACTCTTGCTTTGGAGATTGAATAAGAAGATATCAATGCTGATACCTTTTCTCATTCAGTCTTACCTTATTGAGAACTCAGGCGCATTTTAAAGAAGGACTTTCAAATTCTTTAGCTTTCTTTCATGCTTCTTGGCCAATCTCTAGCGGAAAACTTTTTCTTTTATAATATTTATGTTCAGTTTTATCAATATGAAAACGATCCTCATGTGTTTACTTGATCATAGATTTTTGGAGATTTTTCGAAATAAGTTAAACTGAATTGCATCACGCGAGTTTTAACGGAGGATTTATTTATCTTTCAAATCATCAGTTTCTTTTCCAGTTTTTAATATTCTTTTCAAAGTATTCTGTGTTTCTGCTTTCATCCAATTATTAATCAAAATATCATGGCCAGACAAAATCTCATGCTGAATTTCTGAATAACAGATTCAAAGACTGCCTGTAATAATTCAATTGATTTATTAAAAACATCTTGCTTAAATTGGCTAATGCTGTTTAAAAGTTCAAGATTTGAGCATAGAATTTTATGTTTTGAATTATCCAATCGCTGCATTTCAAATCCTTCGAAATCTTCAATAATTATCTGATAGCGGCATGCTGAATTAGCAAGTTTACCAGTTTTCCTCAAAATTGTCTTGCATCTTGAAAGAGTGATTTCTGGAAAATTTCAGCTTCATCTGTAGTGAGAACTGATCGAATTGACGTCATGATTTCATAATTATCAATTCTACTTTGAAGAGCTGTTGTTTTAATACATTTTAACTTCTTCTATAGAAGAATAAGACAGTCTTTTGGTTTTAAGATTTTCAGAGTTTTCTTTTTCGCAAAAATTTTAAATAATGAAATAATAATAGATGAGCATGGCAATATGTATTGAAAAAAGCTATCTACAACCAATTCTCTCGATTCAAGCATCAATTACCCTCAATTAACCATTCAAAACCCTGGAAGAAACATATCCAGCAAAATCAAATCAATCTCCTTCCTATCTTATACATTACTATTCCAATGTGATTTTTCCTGATAGCTAAAAATCAATCTCCTCATATGTAAAAAAACATTCAATTCAAATTGAATAAAAGAACGGATAATTTGTTAATTTAGCCTTGCATACCTATGCTTGATAAGTGCTTCTTGGTGTTGCTTGATGCCATTTTGTGTAAAATGTAAGAATTTGATCATTATTCGAATAGGCTTATAAAGATTTATTTTATATAAAATATGAATATGGGCTATGTTTTAGGAATCTTTATAAGGCTTATCTGAGGTTTGAAAAAATGCATCTGTTTTTCCCAAAGATATTGTGAATTTTTTCATAAAAAAGTGCATGAGATTCTAATATCAAATAGGTCAATATCAGAATAAACAAAGTGGCAACTTCATCAAATTTTTCTCCTTTCAAACCACTTTGTCAGCCGCTTTTTTGCTAAAGATCCAAGTTGGGACTTCAATACCACTCTTGGTCATAATAGGCTCAGGCTTGATCAAGAAAATCCGCAAAGCTCTCCTTACCTAAAAGCTTCAAGAGAAATCAAAAGACCCAAAATCTTTATTCAAGAATTTTTAACAAAAGTGCTAAAAGCATCAATTTTTATGACGAAGTTGATTATCGCGCTGCAGTCCAAAATTTTTTCTTTCTGGAGAATAATCCAACAATCCAAGATTCATAGCTACTTGATGGCAGACTTTGTCTCTAAAAATTGTGAACTGTTTACAGATATGCCTATTTATCCCAAGAAATTCAACTCCCTACCAAAGAAATTCAAATTTTCATCGTCTATGCTGAACCAACCTGGAAACTTCCCCAAATATTGAGTAGAAATAATCATACAGAGCAAACATTGAATAAATCTTATAAGGGCCTAAATCACTTTTGACGTTGATTCCATCAGCATCTTGAGGGGGTATTGCCCAAGACTGAGAAATTAAGAAAGCTAACTTCAACTTTTAAATCTCGTGGAATTTACTACAAGAAACACTTCTTTATTTTGGAGGATCAAACAAAGAAAGAAATTTCTCAGAGAAATCCATGAAAAATAATTTTGGCTGTTAGCACTCTTATCTTCTTGAAATTCCCAAAGCTATCAGGATATTGCTCCTGCTTATTTTAAACAGAAAATACGCATTATCGGATTCCAGCATAAAAAATTATATAAATATGCCATCGATAGTGGAATGAAGACATCAATTGCATACAGAAAAGATTATTTACTTGAGAGTGATTATGATATATCAATTGATAGAGAAGATCGGTGGGGACAGTCAGAAAAATATTTGCGAATTTAAATTATGAGGGCTTAATTGCTCAAAAATATTATCATTGTTAATTAGCTTTGAGATCTTCTGAAAAAACATATTGTTCATCAATCCATAATGAAAAGTGCAGAGCATCTGCTGATTTGTGTTTTGGATCTGATAAATGAAAAGAGAGTAATTGGCTCTTGACGATTTTCCAATTAAATTTGAGTAATTAAATGCTGCTTGAATAACTGAACTGAAATTTTACGGGCCAATAAGCATTTTAGATGTTCTTTGAGGCCTGATAAAGAGTTTTCAGGATGACATCTTCTTGTAAAAAGTAATTAAAATGGTGAATGAAATATCTGTTATTGTTGATATAGAGCATATCTCATTTATGGCAATATCTTGGAAGGCTTAGTATGATTCGCCTGCAGTTTAATGCCCAATAACTATTTGCCTGTTATAAAGGTCAAACTTTAAATTTATTACTTCAATTACATCTATTGAGACATTATTCAAAAAATCAACAGTGGCATAATAAATCATGCTAAAAACTCTTCATTTTCAAATCCTCAGACGATTATTCAACTTTATCGGAATAATAATCCCTGAAGTTTAAATATTCTTTCAGTTCATTATCTTCTTTCAAAATACAGCAATGATTTATCAATTATTCAAATAATTTGCATCAAAAAGCATATTTTTTCCCTTATTTTCATGAGCTTATATTAAATGCTACTTATATCATGAGCAAAATTATTGATCTCATTTTTTCAGATCAATTTATATTTAATCAACTCTCTTTCTTCTTTTAATCTTAAAGCAGCGAAAAAATTCAAAATTCTTAAATATAATTTTCTTATACAAATATAAATTTAATACATATAAATTTTGATAGAGAAGAAGCCTTCAAGAAACGATGAAAAAATTTACAAAGAAATGAAAAATTCAAGAAATATGCTAATTTTTATTAAAACACCTTCTGAAATCAAGGCTTCATTGGGCTTAGACAGAAAAGTTTAATTTTTCAGCCAAGCTCACGCACTAACCTATATGAAATGCCAATAAAGTCAGTTTTATACCAATCTTTAACAGATTTCTCAAGAGATCAGGCAAAATTATATTAAAATCTTAAAATCAAAAATAGACTCTCAAAAGCATGTGAAAATCCCTTTAGTTCTGTGCTCATTATAAAGCTCTTTAGGACAAAATGCAAATTTTGATGCTTTTTATTGAGCCAAAGAAGTTATCTATCTATTTTAGTGGCTGCTGAAAGCAGGGAAAATAAGCAACTCCTAGAAAATAGCATAATACTTCAAATAAACCATAAAATCCTTCCAAAGTGCCTTATAAATCCAAGAAATATTTAATCTATTTCCTTTGATTTGCTAAAGTCTTAAATATCATAATTTTCCAATTAATTGAAATATTCAGAAATAAAAGTTTCCATCAATATTAAAAACTTATTAAGAAATTTAAATTTATTAAATACACAAATTTTTCAATATGATGATTATTTAACTAATGCTTTGCTTGCCTTCTCTTGCAACTGATCTCTTTGACTTGATCAACAGAGAAAGATATCGAATAAGCATATAGAAAGTTTGAACAATGAAGACTTCCATAAGAATGCCCCATAAGAAGCTCTCTGCCCAATATCCACTCCAATTGAAGCAAAAGTCCAAATTAAGAATCACAATTCCAATAATTGATCCTGCGAGTATTGCAATTCCAGAAAGTACAGCCAAAATAACTACCGTTTTTCGTCTTTCAGAGTACAAGGCAGAGATCATAGGAACTTCAACGTGTAGCGCAATAAGAACTGCAAGGACGGTGTATCCAAAGTAATTTCCTTCATAATTGTCAAAGATCGTTTGGGTTGAAATTTCTCTACCCTTATCAGTGTCTTCAAATCCAGAGAATAAGCACCCTTCTACTAATAATTCGAAAATAATGACAGTAAATAAGACGAAAACTCTTCTCCATCTTGACAGATCTTTTCTATAATAAATGAGGCCAAATGTCAAGTGGCCTTCTAGCAATAAACGAAGAGTTCCTTTGGCTCTATACTCATTGTATAGTTCTTTAGGATAAAAGTCTACTTCTGGAGCTTTCTTGGTTTGAGCCATATTAGTGACTTCAGCTACATCTCTAGGAGTGTTCTCATCAGAATCAAGTGGAGCTTTCTCAGGATCTTCTCCTTCATTTTTAGTTTCAGTGTGAATTTCAGGTCCTTTTACTACATTAAACGGCTCAGACTGCTCAGACATATCCGCGATCTGTAAAGGCTTCTCTTCCTTACTCTTGATCTTTTTTTCTGGTTTCTTCATAAGGTTTTCGGCATTATCTTTTTCAGTCTCGTTTGCCAGCTCATGCACAGGGGTGACCTTCTTTTGTTCTTTTTCTGCAATTTTTGCACTTTGGTATCTATCAACAAAGAGTGAAACAAGAAGCATGACAAATCCAATGAAAAATCCAACGATCATGATAATAATTGGTGCATAGTTGTCTCCACAAGATGAAGATTCAGTTGGTGGAATATAAGGCACATACTCTGTTTCAGCCATCTTGAATAGGGAGAAGTGGGTAAGATTTACGGTTATTGTGCTTTCTGTTTGGTCAAGAATGACACAGCCATTGATTTCCCAAGTAGCACTTTCTTGATTGTAATAGTAGCAAGAAAGACCTTTTGTGGCGTTTTTATAGTAAGGAACAGTAATAGTAACAGGGTATCTGTCGTCACTGAAAGATTGATATTTTTCGTCTGAAGAAGTGTATTGATAATCAACATATGACCCACTAGTTGAGTAGCTTACAGAAAACCAAGGTGAATAGTCATCACTTACGTTAAACACATTTGCCTTGAAATTAGCAACATCTGTTTCCTCTATTGGAATTGTTGTTGGGAAAGTCACATGGATAAGCCCAAAGCTTTGAGAAGTACCACCTATTGAAGCAGGGAAATTTCTGATTTTACTGTATTGGATTGATGAAGTTGAATCAGTAGATGGAAGTGAGCTTTGACCAGGAAGATCGCCGGCAGTAACATAACCTGTAAAAGTAGACAAGAAGCTATCTGCCGTAAGCAGATAAGTCTCGTATGTTGTTACGGCATCTGCTGTTTTGTTCCCGTATGCTAAGTACCCATCAGAGAAAGATACAATGATTTGTAAAATGCCACTTGCGTCAGTATTAACTGCGATTGAATTGGCAGATACTAAATTAGTAAGCCAAGTCATGAAATTATCATAAAGAGTTACAGTCATTGAGTCAGTTTGGCTTGATAAAGCCAAAACAGCTGCTGCAAAACTCTTAAACTGCGAAACTGATACTGAGTTTTGACTTGCAGCATATGCTTGCAAGTCATTCCACATTTGTGAGAAAAGAGTATTATCTATTGTAACTGCAGAAGCTATCAATGAAATTTCACCAGGAATATTATCTGGGTCAAGTGTTGCTGATGCATACATACTAGCATAATCAGTGTCTTCTAATTTTCTTTTCAAAGAGTCTACAGTTATTCTGCTTTGATAAGTAGAACAGCTTAAAAGCTGATCACATGCTTTGATCTTTATTTGATTGCTGTCAGGGAATAAAGCTGTTGATAAACTGCTATCCTGAGTTGACCCAAGCACATATTCAACACTATTCCAAACATCATCGTAAGTATACATCAATGGATAATCTTGCCCGTCCTGATCATAGCACCCGTCAACTGATATTACAAACGAGGTTTGTAATGCAGTTCCACTGGTTGGTTGAATATCTACAGATCCATCACAAATTGCTCCCAAGTTTACGTTCACTAAAATAGATGACGACAAAGTATTTCCTGAAGACTCAGTGATTGTGAAGCTGAATTTGTAAGTGTTTCCAGCTGTAAGGGTATTTTGTGGTATGGTAATTGTAGGCAAGTTATTTGGAGAAATTGTTATATAAGGATTATCACAGGTCCATTTAATTCTGGAACCAGATGATATAGTTGCTGTAGGAGATAAAGTATAAGGAGATCCAGCAGATATTTTGGAAGAAGAGTATGGAATTTCTATTGAAGAAGATGAAGCCACTTTTGCAGCTGAAACTTGGACAGTAATAGTTGCGGAGGCAGTTCTTTCTCCTGCACTGATTAGCAAAGTAATATCATAACTAGCTTCTGGGATCATTTTTCCTGCAGGAATAGAAAGGCTTGAAGTTGTAGCAGAAGCAATAAGGTCTTTATTATCAGTTCCAAGACAAGAGGAAGCGTTTGCTGAGTACAAGCAGCTCCATGTATAGCTTAAAATGGTAGAAGTGCTGTCAGGATCAGAAGATCCATCTCCACTTATGGAGAAGCCATTCTTGGATGATACAGTGCAGCTTGATTTGGATAGCTTGATTTTCAGAGGAGATGAAGTTGTTGTAATTGTAAGCAAAGAATATCCTGAGACAGATGGCTGTGAAGAGGAGCTTTGACTTGTTGCGCTCGCGTTGAATTGATATGAGTATCCACTTGGAAGCATGTTTTTATTTATGACAAGCTTATTTTGCTGCTTTGATGCAGATAGAATGGCTGAGGAATCTATACTAGGAGCGCCTGTTAAGGCAACATAAGACCATTTCCAAGCCACTGAAGATACATCTCCACAAAACTGAGCAACTGAAGCTTTATATGTTCTTGTATCTGAGGATTTCATAGTATCAGTAATTCCTGAGTCAAATACAACCTGAAGTGATGCAGCTGCCTTGATTGCTGTAGTGATTGAAATAGAATTTGTACCACCAAACACGTTTGTTACTTTAAGAGTGACAACTAGTGTAGAATCAACGTTGCTAGTGAACAGGAGTTTTGTGATAGCAATTGATGCTGAAGTTTGCTTGGCAATATAGCTAACAAGATCTGAGTTTTGAGGACTGATTGTTGCTGACCATGCATAGATCATAGGATTGTTTAAGTTTCCAGTTGATTTTGATCCTGAGTATTGAAGGGCGGTATTTCCACAATCTAATGAGTAGCTTGAAGGCCCAGAAACGACGGCAGTAGGAGTTGGATCAGCTGTTTGTCTAACCTTGATATATAATTGATTATAAGATAAATTGCAAATTCCTTCTTTTTTCACAATGTTAGCACCCTGCAAGTATAAATTGTCTGTTTTGATAGTAAATCCTTTACCTAATTGAATTTTAAGTTTGTTTGATCCATCCCATGAGCAGCTAGCGCCAGTTCCTAGCGTGCTTATACTTTGATAATCAATGGTATTGCTGCATGATGCGCTTACTGTTGTGTCAACACCTATACTGAAAACAACTGTAATTGTAGAGAAATAAGCATCGAAATAGGCATCAGTCACATCTGATAGCAAGAAATAATTCTTACAAGCAACACATTTATTGTTTACCAATGTATATCCACCATTACAAAGACATGTTTGTGAAATTGAGTCATAGCTGGAATTAGCTGTGCATGAGCATCTATTTTTTACAAGTTCTGCATTAGTGACACAAGAATTGCATGATTCACCGTCATCTTCACTGCAAGTGGTGCATATTTGGTTGCAGATCGCAACACATTTAGTATCTTTTTGATAAAATCCACTTGCACAACTGCAGGTGCCATCTGAATTTGAAATAGCATGCTTTATGCAAGTATTGCAATTGTCTATTGATTTGGTACAAATTGAGCAATTACTCTTACAAAGCTGACAGGTATTTTCAGATTTTCCATATCCATTACTACAGCTGCATAATCCACTGGTATCAACAGCTGCATTAGTTACACAAGAACTGCATGACCAGTTTGATGAGCATTTCTTACAGAGTCCTGGACAAGATGTGCATACTCCATTATATGAGTAATAATAGTCATTACATGTGCATACTTTTGAAGTTAGATCAAAGCTTGCATTGGTATCTGTGCAGGTGCAAGCACCACCACTAAGAGTCATATGACTTGCGTCTAAACATTCTGTGCACGTAGAAGCAGTAGTTGTGCATTCTTTGCAAGGCGCATCGCAGGGATCACATGATGGTGTAGAAGTATAATAATAACTCGAATCACATTGATCACATACAAGTCCATCAGACGCATTGCAAGTATAACAATTATTTATTCCGCATGAACAAGTTGTTTGATCTTGGCTAGCAACATAATTTGTAACACAAGTGTCACATATACCTCCATCAGATACATTGCAAGTGGCACAATTGTCAACTCCACATGAGCAAGTCGTTTTACCTGAGTTAATTACGTATCCAGTTTGACAAGTATCGCAAAGTGCTCCATTAGCAGCATTACATGTTGAGCATGAATCGACTCCGCACGCACATGTATTTGTTCCATCTCCAATGTACCCTGTTATGCAAGCATCACAGATTGTCCCATCGCTAGTATTGCAAGTACTGCAATGAGATACTCCGCACGAGCATGTACCTGTTCCGTCGCCGGTGTAGCCTGATACACAAGTATCGCAGATTGCTCCATTACTAGCATTACATGTACTACAGTGATCTACTCCGCAAGAGCATGTACCTGTTCCATCGCCGTTATAGCCTGTTATGCAAGTATCGCAGATTGCTCCATTGCTAGTGTTGCAGGTATTACAATTGCTCACTCCGCACGAACATGTACCTGTTCCATCACCTCCATAGCCTGTTACGCATGTATCGCAGATCGCTCCATTAGAAGCATTACATGTTCCGCAATGAAGAACTCCGCACGCACATGTATTTGTTCCATCTCCAGTGTATCCTGTTGTGCATACATCACAGATTGCTCCATTAGCAGCATTGCAAGTGCCACAATTAAGCACTCCGCATGAGCATGTAGATGTCCCGCTTCCAGTGTATCCTGTTATACATGTTGTGCATAGTCCAGCAGATGCGCAATCATCACAGTTCGATACTCCGCATGATGTGCAAGTTCCAGTTCCATCTCCAAAGTATCCACTTGCGCAGGTATCACATATTGATCCATCTGCCGCATTACAAGTACCACAATCGGAAACTCCGCACGAGCATGTAGATGTTCCGCTTCCAGTGTATCCTGTAATACATGCTGTGCAGGTTCCAGCAGTCGTACAATCATCACAGTTCGATACTCCGCATGATGAGCAAGTTCCACTTCCATCTCCATAGTATCCACTTGCACAGGTATCACATATTGCTCCATTCGCCGCATTACAAGTACTACAATGAGAAACTCCGCACGAGCATGCAGACGTTCCGCTTCCAGTATATCCTGTTATACATGTTGTGCATGTCCCAGCAGTCGTGCAATCGTCACAGTTCGATACTCCGCATGATGTGCAAGTTCCAGTTCCATCTCCAAAGTATCCACTCGCGCAGACATCACATATTGCTCCATCTGCCGCATTACAAGTACCACAATTGGAAACTCCGCACGAACATGTAGATGTTCCGCTTCCATTATATCCTGTTATACATGTTGTGCATGTTCCAGCAACTGTGCAATCATCGCAGTTCGATACTCCGCATGATGAGCAAGTTGAAGTTCCATCTCCATAGTATCCACTCGCACAGGTATCACATACTGTTCCATCTGCTGCATTACAAGTGCTACAATGTGAAACTCCGCACGAGCAGGTAGATGTTCCACTTCCAGTATATCCTGTTATACATGCTGTGCATGTTCCAGCTGTCACGCAATCATCACAGTTCGATACTCCGCATGATGTGCAAGTTCCAGTTCCATCTCCATAGTATCCACTCGCACAGGTATCACATATTGCTCCATTTGCCGCATTGCAAGTACTACAATGAGAAACTCCGCAAGAACATGTAGATGTTCCGCTTCCGGTATATCCTGTTATACATGTTGTGCATGTTCCAGCAACCGTGCAATCATCGCAGTTCGATACTCCGCATGATGCGCAAGTTGTAGTTCCATCTCCAAAGTATCCGCTCGCGCAGACATCACATATTGTTCCATCCGCTGCATTACAAGTGCCACAATAGGACACTCCGCACGAGCATGTAGAGGTTCCGCTTCCATTATATCCTGTTATACATGCTGTACATGTTCCAGCAGTTGTGCAATCATCACAGTTCGATACTCCGCATGATGAGCAAGTTGTAGTTCCATCTCCATAGTATCCACTTGCACAGGTATCACATACAGTTCCATCCGCTGCATTACAAGTGCTACAATGTGAAACTCCGCACGCACATGTATTTGTTCCATCTCCAGTGTATCCACTCACACAGGTATCACATACTGCTCCATTAGCCGCATTACAAGTGCTACAATGTGAAACTCCGCACGAGCAGGTAGATGTTCCGCTTCCAGTGTATCCTGTTATACATGTTGTGCATGTTCCAGCAACCGTGCAATCATCGCAGTTCGATACTCCGCATGATGAACAAGTTGTAGTTCCATCTCCATAATATCCACTTGCACAGGTATCACATACTGTTCCATCCGCTGCATTACAAGTGCTACAATCAGAAACTCCGCACGCACATGTATTTGTTCCATCTCCAGTGTATCCACTCACACAGACATCACATACTGCTCCATTAGCCGCATTACAAGTGGTACAATGTGAAACTCCGCACGAGCAGGTAGATGTTCCACTTCCAGTATATCCTGTAATACATGTTGTGCATGTTCCAGCAGTCGTGCAATCATCACAGTTCGATACTCCGCATGATGAACAAGTTGTAGTTCCATCTCCATAGTATCCACTCGCACAGGTATCACATACTGTTCCATCCGCTGCATTACAAGTGCTGCAATGAGAAACTCCGCACGCACATGTATTTGTTCCACTTCCACTGTATCCACTCACGCAGGTATCACATACTGCTCCATTAGCCGCATTACAAGTGCTGCAATGTGAAACTCCGCACGAGCAGGTAGATGTTCCGTCTCCAGTATATCCTGTAATACATGTTGTGCATGTTCCAGCAGTCGTGCAATCATCACAGTTCGATACTCCGCATGATGTGCAAGTTCCAGTTCCATCTCCATAGTATCCACTGGCACAGGTATCACATACTGTTCCATCCGCTGAATTACAAGTGCTACAATGAGAAACTCCGCACGCACATGTATTTGTTCCGCTTCCAGTGTATCCACTCACACAGGTATCACATATTGCTCCATTGGCCGCATTACAAGTGCTACAATGTGAAACTCCGCATGAGCAGGTAGATGTTCCGCTTCCAGTATATCCTGTAATACATGTTGTGCATGTTCCAGCAGTCGTGCAATCATCACAGTTCGATACTCCGCATGATGAACAAGTTGTAGTTCCATCTCCATAATATCCACTCGCACATGTATCACATATTGTTCCATCCGCTGCATTACAAGTGCTACAATCAGAAACTCCGCATGCACATGTATTT
>CATKHM010000251.1:0-22244 GCA_949751825.1 Blepharisma undulans
CAAATAAGTAGTTTAAAGAACTTAATAATTAATTTTAATTTGCTTAAAATGACTCAAATTACTTTTCTAGTCGAAGAATTCGAGGAAAAATCTTTCTCTTCATAATAACAGATTTTTTGTTTTGCCAAGACAACTGAAAAGAGCTAGCCACTCGGCAGATTATGATGTTGTATTATTCAAGAAGCTTTCACAGGCTTATTTTTGATAAGGTGAAAATAAGAGATGACTTCATGATCTAAAGAAAGATTCTTCTTTAGAGCATTGGATGTGAGGAATGGCCATATATAATCTTCTTATGCTAATTTCCCGCTAAAATAGAAGGATGCAGTTTAAAGATCCAGAGTTTAAGAGAGCAAAATCTTTTGACAGATGAGAAAATGATAAATATTTTTTTCAAGACTTTGGTTTTTTATTTCAGGATTTTTGAGAGCGTCCTATATAAGCGAAAAAATAAATTCATAATAATAGCATTTAAGTGTAATAATGAAATCAAATATTCATTCAGTGTAATATTCTTAAGAATACTTTTTAAGCCTGTACTTATATTTCATTTTATTCAGTTATTTAGTTCATAAATTTAGCTTATAATATCAGTTTTTATTGTTGAAAACATTTAATTTATTAATAAGTTCATATTTTTGGGTCAAAGTTTAAAATTTAAGGCAGAAATCTAAGAATTAGGACTTTGGAATTAACTATTTGGCTCATAATGCTTAAACAATAGAAACAATTTTTCTTATTCAATTTTTTATTATAAGAAAACTTTGATATTAAAAAAACAACTCAAAAGTTATTTACTTTTAAAATGTTGATTTTTCTCAAACTGAAACATATTTTTTATACAATATAATAAATATTCAACAGTATAAAAATGTATATCGTAGTTTTTTACTTTCAAAAACAATAAAAATTCCTATTCTCTATATTTTTACTTAAATCTGATTAAAGCTTAAACTATAAAATTCATGATAATTGAATTCCATCAATAAAAAATATTATGATCATCAGTTTTCTTTTTATTTTGCTTGCACCTTCTTGGTCATTGCCGGTGAACTTCTTATGCAATCCTTCCTTATGTCCTTCATCATCTGTAATTATTACTCAGAAAGGAGATGGAATTTGTGATCCGACCTGTATGTTTTCATTTTGTAATTTTGACTCAAATTCCACAACAAACCCAAGATTAAACCCTCAAAATTCTGACTGCTACCAATCATGCATAAGCAATTATTCTTGTTTGCCTTCTGAGCTTGGAAACGGAATTTGCAACGAAAATTGCAATAATCCTACTTGTGGTTTCGATTTTGGCGATTGTGGGTACTGCGCTTCAAATTGTAAAAAATATTCAGGTTTCCAAAATAATTTAAGCGGAAGTTGTTCTGATTCTTGTAATAATGAAAACTGCTATTTTGGCTTAGGATCTTGCAAAGAATGCTCTCCTGGGTGTAATACTGAAATGCTTGGGGACGAAATTTGTGATAAATCTTGCAATGTACCGTCTTGTAATTATGATTTTGGAGATTGCAATAATAATCAATGCAATTCAGGCTGTGAGTTCTGGATGCTAGGAGATAATAACTGTAACAGAGAATGCAATAATCTGGCGTGCAATTGAGATGGCGGAGACTGTGACTGCTCTTCAGGCTGCCATTCTTATATGAAATCCAATGGAATTTGTGAATCTGCTTGTGATAATTCATTATGTGATTATGATGGAGGAGATTGCCAGGATTGTGCACCAGGGTGCTTGAAGTCTATGCTTGGCAATGGAGTTTGTAATTCTGCTTGCAATGTAAATAGCTGCAATTATGATAATTATGAATGTGGATGTGCTGATGGGTGCAGTGTGAGTAATTATGGACAATGTCTAGATTCTTGTATGAATTCTGTTTGCCGATATGATACAATTAATAGCACTTCTCAATGCACAAACACAAATTTGATTTTATTTGATTTACATTATGGATTAATCCTAAAAAATCTTATAGCAAATGTAAATCCAAGCAATTGCACTAATTATTCAAGCTGCTTGTCTACTGAAGTTATCGATCCAAGCGCTTGCCACTCAAATTGCAAAGCAAATACTTGCATTTACTCATGAAATAAATGCACAACATACACTTGTGCTGATTCTAATTGCCAAGTTTGCAACTCAAAATCCGCAGGAGACTGCTTTAAATGCAAAACAGCTTATTATCAATATTATGGATATTGCCTTACTTCCTGCCCACCAGGTCATGAAGCTGTAAATTTTCTTGGAAATTATCTGGTTTGTCTGATCCCGAAAGATTATTCAACCAAAGATAATCCAGCCGTTTATTATGTGACCTCAAAAACAAGCACTGATGTATATGGAGGAAACGGGACTTTTAGCAACCCATTTACTTCTTTATCTCTTGCTCTTGCATCTATATACAAAAAATATGCAATTATTTATCTATTCAATGATGGAGATCATTACTTGACAGCTGTTAGTACATCAAATCCTATAAGCACTTCATTGCCTGATGTCTCGAATCCTTTAAGAAAAAGCTTCAATTTTACAAATCTTGTTATTACTTCTTATGATAATACGATGATTTCGATGAAAATTAAACCTGATAATAAGGTAATGATTTTCTATACAACATGAAATACAACTTTGACGATAAAAAATATTGCTTTTAATGGGAAAGATTATACCTCAGCCTGTCCTGCATCAACAAATGTTTATTGTAGTTATTGTGCAAATATTACATTAAAATCTGATGGGTTTTATTATAGTGATCAAGGCAATAAAGTTACCACATTTTTGTCATCATCAGCTTGCTCTGGGACTTATAAAAATATACACTTGGTCTATGTATTTTCCAATTCCAAATTAATTATGGTAAATGTAAATTTCACTGATTGAAGACAAGAATATAAATCGTTTATTTATAGTGCTGGTGGAAATATTACATTTTATAATGTGAATTTTGATAATGTTAGATCTTATTGAGCAGCAATGACCTCAACACCTGCAGGTCAGTTGCCATCAACATGAAAGTACTCAATAGTTTTTTTTGAGTTATCTACAGATCCAGCTTCTGATTGTGGAAGTTTTGAGTATACAAACGGCATTGTATCAAGAGTTAATAATGGCTTTGAGTATGGCTCAGCTCAATTTTCTGGATTTTTCGGAGCAGAAAAGGCTAAAACTGTAAAATTTAAAAACGTGACTTTTATTAACAATATTGTATACACCCCATATGTAGATTCCAATGCGTATTCTCTGATAAGAATAATCTTATTTCGGTATCTCGAGATTTCCAATTGTATTTTCGATAAAAATATTGCCAATTATGGGCTTATTTATTTATCTCCAACAACATTGGCATACAGCAATAATGTAAATCCGAATGGCGAATTGGTTGATTTATTGCCTTATCATATTTATATACACGATACCGTTTTTACAAGAAATTTTGGACTGAATGTTGGAATTTTATCAGTTACTTATCAGTCAGAATTACAAAAAATATTATTAGCAAACTTATCCATGGCTGAGAATGGAGTATTATCAGGACCATTAATGGCAATAAATAATTTGTATTACTCTCCTAATTATCTCATCGATACAAAAAGCATCATAAATGATACCAATGGAAATATGGTCGAAGCGACATTCAAGAAAAGAGAATTTATATTCAAAAATTCGATTATTAATAATAATTACTCAGGGGGAGATGGAATCTTCGACATTACTCAGCTTGTCAATATGCGTATGCAGAATCTGACTGTTGAATCTAACGGCAGTTTAAACAGCACTCAAAACATAAATACAATTATATGAAATTACTTTTTATCCGATAGCACTTTATATACAAAAAGCCCCGCTTCTAATCCAAGCAATATAAATTGCCAAGCTTTATGAAGTGCTTCTTCTTGCTATAATCATGAATTATTAGACAGCTCTTTTATAAATAATGCTTGTAAAAGTGCATGCCCATCAATAAATTACTATAGTGTAGATAATGCCAATTTCACCGATGTTATTTTTGAGGGAAATGAAGGTAGTTCTTTATATGGGATCTGTATAGTGACTTCAGCTGCTGGAGATATATCAATAAAAAATTCTTCTTTTAGTAATAACACAAATACAAATGGCCAAGGAGTTGGAAGTTTGTGTTTTGATGGGAGTTTGGCAAGTACTAATATTGAAAACACTGTTATAGAAAATAATTCTGCAGCTTATAATCCTGGAATTTATTTTACAGGCGGCTCATTAATGCTGAATAATGTGAATGTTGAGTCAAATACAGCCAGTTCAGGGCTTGGAGCAATCTATTTTTCAGTCAATACAGGATCAGATAGCCATAGATTTGCTATAAAAAAATCGATTTTTAAGGACAATGCAAGCCAAGACACTAAAGGAGGAGCTATATTTATATCAGGCAGCATATTATCAGATGATCCAATTTACTTATATGCAAGCAATAATTCTTTTATTTCCAATTTGGCACCAAGCGGCTCAGCTCTATACATCGAAAATGACGTAGTACTTTCAAACGACTCTTTTATAGATTCTTGCTATTTTATCGCCAATTTTGCTGAATCCAAAGGAACAATAGTAAACTTATTCCAATTCGGAATTCTTAATATTTCAAACTCATTATTTATTTCCAATTACGCAGAGCTTGGATCCGCTTTATATTTCACAAGCTCAGAAGAGTGATCTCCGGAAAAATCCAAAATGATTTTAACTTCTTGCAATTTTACATATAATACAGGGAAAAATGTGCTATGCACTGATGATATGGCAATTTATTCTTATATTGAAACAGCTAAATGCATTTTTCAAAAAAATGAAGGGCTTGCTATATATCTGGTTCACGACTATTGAAAAGATACTGAGTCTACAATATCAAACTCAACAATAATTGCAGGAACGGTTTATTTGACCTCAAATGCTACAGCTGATTGTAAATTAACCATTTTCACAAATAATACATCAAGTATGTATGCAGGAGCAATCAGAGCTGAAGGGAACTCATATTTTCACTGCGATGAATGCACATTTTATCGCAATAGTGCGAAATATGGAGGAGTTCTTTATTTTGATCAATTATCTTATTTTTATATAGAAAATTCCAATTTTTGAAATAATTTTTGTACGGATAAAGGAGCTGTTATATATATAATTGGATCTGATGAGCATTGCATTTTGACGAATTCAAAATTGTCTAGTAATTATGCAGAATCAGAAGGTTTGATTTATTCGCTTACGTCTAATATAAAAATTGATAGCTGCCAAATATTCGCTAATAATGCAAATAGAATTACTCCAGGAATTTATTTAACTCTTTCAAATGCCACCATTACAAATTCTCAGTTTCATGACCAAGTTGGAAATTATGGAAGTTTCGTATATTTGGCTTCAGATAGTGATTTAATAGTTATGAATTCAAGCTTTACTAATGGGAAATCTTATGCATCTGGTGGGTCTATTTATGCCCTTTCTAGTTCTTTAACTTTAATGGATAGTGTCTTCAGAAATTCAGTTTCTAATGCAGGCAATGCAATATTGGCTTTTTCAACAGCAGTAATTATTTCTGAGTGCCAATTTTTAAATACGTATAGTTCTGGTTCTGGAGGAGTTATAAGTGTTTCTGGGAATGATATTTTTATTGAAAAATCAATTTTTGAAAATTTTACTTATTCAGCTATTGATGGGACAGAAATCGAATCCTTAAAAGTTATAGGAACAAGCTTTAAAAATAGTGTAGGAAAAGTAGGAGGAGCAATTAGTAGCACAAATACTGATTATATTCTTATTGATTCTTGCAATTTCGATAACAACACATCAATCTATGGTGGGGCTTTATATTTTACATTTTCTTCTAATACGATTAATACCCAGTCCTATGAAGTTATTTCAACAAAATTTTTAAATAATATAGCATCAGCAGGAGGAGCAATTTTTGTGGATAATGTAAATATTGATATCGAATCATGCGGATTTTTTAATAATACAGCAATAAATACATTTCAAATATCTCAAACTACTTATGATTCAGGAATCGGAGGAGCTATGAAATTAGGCTGTAGCTACTCAGGAAAATGCAATTTTAAGGTTTTAGACAATAGTTTTGTTCAAAATTATGCGGAATATGAAGGAGGAGCTATTGTTTGAAGAGAAGACATGCCTAATTTTGAAGGCAATTTATTTGAATACAATGCAGCAGAGTATGGCAAAAATATAGCCTCTTATCCTGTTACGTTAAAAATTATGAATTCCAATTGAAATGGTGGACTATATGATTTAGCATCAGGTCAGTTAACAACTACTTCATTGATTATTGCTCTTATAGATCATATGGGCTCTATTGTAACAACTGATAATTCCAGTGTAGGGGAACTCATTTCTATATCCCAAGGCGTCGTTTTATCAGATGAGCTTAAAGTTACTGCAATTAATGGAATATTCAATTTTTCTTCATTTGTAATTTCAGCTGAACCTGGAAGCGATTTTTCGATAGAAATCCAAACAAATGGGATTGATCCATCTAAAAGCATAAAAGCAAATGACGGTTTGACTTATAATTCAAGTATGCTTGTAAATGTAACGCTGAGAGAATGCGTTTTGGGGGAGGCAACAGTAGGCGTTAACTGTGTGGTTTGTGCAAAAGATTTTTATAGCTTAGATCCGAAAAATGAGCAGTGCTTAGCTTGTCCTGATGAAGCGATTTGCTATGGAAATTATACCATGGTTCCAAGGCCAGGATATTGAAGATCTGATATGCTGAGCATTAAATTTTGGTCTTGCCCCAATTCAGATGCTTGCATTGGCTCAGATCCACAAAATATTTCTTATACCGGAAATTGTCAAGAAGGCTACACAGGAAATCTATGTGAAAGCTGCGAAGATGGTTACTCCAAGTCCAAGAAAAATATATGCACAAAGTGTCAATCTCTTTACATAATTGTTATGAAAACATCTGGAATTGGAATTGGATTTCTTTTGCTTTGCTGGCTAATGGTCTGAATGTCAAAAAATTCTGCATATAAACCTAAATCTCTTGCAAGTGTTTATATCAAAATATTCATCAATTATGTACAGCTTATTGCATTAACAACAACTTTCAGCTTATCTTGGCCAAGCTACGTAAAACAATTATTTTCTATTCAAAATAATGCCAGTTTTATAAGTGATCAAATTTTTTCTTTTGACTGCCTTTTATATTACAATAAAAAATTGAGAGCAGGAGATACCGCTATTTTTTATCAAAAATTGTTCGTTTTGGCAGCTTTACCTATTTTTATTCCTATTATAGCAGCTATTTGTTGGTCTTTTGTATTAATTTGCAAAAGAAGCTGTTCATTACTATGAAATAATATTGTAACAACTTCTATTATCGCTTCATTCTTAGTTCACCCAAGCTTAATCAAATATTATTTTAGTTCTTTTGATTGCAAAGTGCTTGATTATGGTAAATATTGGCTTGTAGATGACTTGAATTTAAGGTGTTGAAATCGCCAGCATGTTTTTTATATATCTACTATTGCGTTTCCAGCTATTCTTATTTGGGGGATCGGAATACCCACTACTTGTTTATTTTTGGTTATGAGAAATAGGGATAGGCTTAATGATATAAATATCAGGATCAAATACGGATTTTTATTCAATGGGTACAAATCTACAAGCTATTATTGGGAATTTGTGATTATTTATAGAAAAATCGCAATTATTTGCTGCACTGTATTTTTAGCAACAGTTTCAGTCAACATCCAAGCTCTGACAACTCTTTTTGTATTAGTAGCATGTCTATATTTCCATTCAAGAATAAAACCTTACATTGGAGAAGATTTAAACAGACTTGAAGCTATATCTATTTCCGCTTCTGCTATAACTATTTATTGTGGAATGTATTATCTAACTGGATCACTTGATCAATTTACTGAACTTATCTTTTTTATTGTAATTGTTTCTGCCAATGCATATTTTGTGATTTACTGGATAATTAAAGCAGGGCATGCATATATTACTATGATATTAGAAAAAATCCCATTTTTGAAGAAAAAATTCAAAGCTCAAAAGTATAATATTATAATTGACTCTACTCTGAGAGATGACAAATTCAGTATAAAAGGAGATTCTTCACGAGATTTAATCCTAAGTTCTCCCAGAAATAACAATTTAAATCCACAAGGTGTTATTTTCAAAGAAATAAGTATGATGCAATTATTTATAGGAGCTTTGAAAGGAAGAATGAAAATAAAAGACACAAAAATTGAAATTTCTATTGAAAGGGATAGTTTTGAAGATAATAATATTGAAAAGAAAAGTGAAGAAGAAAATAATTTTGAAGAACCAAGCATAGACGAAAACAGTCTTGAAGTAAGATTTGTTGAAGCAAATCACCGTGAAGACAGCAATTATGAAGAAATTGGAGTAGAAGAAGTGAGAATTGAGGAGGAAGAAGAAAAAATAGATGAAATTGTTATGATGGATCCGTTATTGACAAAGGCTGGATCAAGTGATTTTACATTCGTTGCAGATGGGCTATAAATTTTGGCATAATGTAAATAATTTTTGAAAAATCAAGTTTAAAAGGGTCTTGTATATGGATAGCCTGTTCTTGCATTTTTTGGTCATCAGCAGGATTTTGTCCAGTATATAAGCCAATCTCTTTTGGATCAGACGATCGATGATATGTTTTGGAATTTTGGGATCGAAATTAGGAGGTTGTATAAGAATCATCTTTCCTTTGATTTCTGGGGTCATCAATAGAAGTTTACTGTCCTTATTAATCATCTTTTCTAGGTTAGCTTGCCTGCTTCTTATTTTTAATCAATAGATGCATGTCTGTCATCCGGCTATCCATTCCAGTATCTAATCCTCATTTTCTTATCATATGTCTTCCATATATGTAATGCTTGGTCGAATTGAGTAAAATAATAAAAAAATTCAAAATATCAAATTTTAAATGCTTTGGGGCTTATTATCCATACATCAGATATTTAAATAATTTTTAATTATAGCTTGCTCTTTTTTGAACTTTTATAAGGATAATTAAGCAAAAATTAATTTGCCAAGAAGTTTGTTTTTATATAGCTATAAGATAATAAAATTTTAATATTTCTTAGCGTTTTTAAGGAATAGTCAAAGTGAGAAAAATGATATTGTAATAAAATTGAATTCTTAGTTATTTTATTTTCTTCTTTATTATTATAATGAATAGCATTATATGAATTTCCTTAGAAATATGAGCTTTGAATGCCAATTACACTTTGGCTTATTTAAAAAAATTAATTAACTTTTTTTAACAAAGAAATTTCGAAAGAAAAGCTGATTATAGTGAGTTAATAGGAAAAGCATAAGGCTGTAATAAAATTTTTTGTTATTATAGAAAATTCCAAATTTCAGTTACTTTTTCTTGACCTTCTTACATTTTTATTTGAAAACAGATTTTTAAACATACTTTGTGATTTTATCAGTTCTTAATTAAATAATTTTATTTGCTCATAAGCATGAAAAATAAAACAAAGGTATATTTCTTATGAGAAATCAATAAAACGATTACAAATAATATTTAAATTCGAAAAAAAGCTTAAGGATAATTCTCTTTATTTTTTTGTTGTTGGTTTTAAGGCCGATTTTGTACTTAAAAAAACTGTATTAATATTTATTCATATAAAAATATATTTATGAAAATCTGTTTGTTCTTTGTTATGTTTCTACCTTCTATGTCATTCACTATGAATTTTTTATGCAATCCTGACTTGTGCCCTTCATCATCAGTAACAATAACTTAGAAAGGAGATGGGACGTGTGATCCAAATTGCATGCTTTCATTTTGCAACTTTGATTCAAATTTTACTACAAACCCAAGAGTGAACCCTGAAAATTCTGACTGTTATCAATCTTGCATCAGCAATTATTCTTGCCTGCCTTCTGATCTTGGAAATGGAATTTGTAATCAGAATTGCAATAATCCTATTTGTGGCTATGATTTTGGGGATTGTGGCTACTGCGCTTCAAATTGTAAAAAATATTCAGGCTTCCAAGATGATTTATGAAATAATTGTTCCAATTCTTGTGATAATGAAAATTGTTATTTTGGTATGGGATCTTGCAAAGAATGCTCACCTGGGTGTAACAGAGAAATGCTCGGAGATGGAATTTGCGATAAAGCATGCGATTTTTCGTCTTGTAATTATGATTTTGGAGACTGCAATAATAATCAATGCAGCTGAGGCTGTGAACTCTGGATGTTAGGAGATAATAACTGTAATAGAGAGTGCAATAATCAAGCTTGCAATTGAGACGATGGAGACTGTGACTGCTCTCAAGGTTGTCGTTCTTATATGAAGGGTAATGGAATTTGTGATTCGGTGTGTGATAACTCAGCTTGCAATTATGACGATGGAGACTGTCTGGATTGTGCTCCAGGATGCTTAATATCTATGCTTGGAAATGGAGTTTGTAATCCTGCTTGTAATGTTAATAGCTGCAATTATGATAATTATGAATGTGGATGTGCTGATGGGTGCAGCATAGAAAACTATGGAAAATGCCTGGATGCTTGTATGAATTCTTATTGCCGATATGATACAATAAATAGTACAGCAAAATGCCAAAATACAAATCTGGTTTTATATAATTTGCATTATGCACTTATTTATAGAAATTTTGTTGCAAATCTAAATCCAAGTTTATGCACAAGCACTTCAAGTTGTTTATATAGCGAGGCAATCGATGCAAACACTTGTACCGCAAATTGTAAAGTAAAAAATTGCATTTACTCATGGAATAAGTGTCAAACTTATACTTGTGCTGATTCTAACTGTTTGATTTGCAATTCAAGGCTCTTGGGAGACTGCTTTCAATGTAAATCAACTACTTACCAATATTATGGATATTGTGTTACCACATGCCCAGGTGGACTTGAAGGAGTGAATTTAAATGGCACATATAAAGTATGTTTACCACCTCAGGATTATACAACTAAAGATAACCCTGCAATATATTATGTGACTGCAAAAACCAGCACCGACACATATGGAGGAAACGGCACATTTTCCAACCCATTTGAATCCATTTCTCTTGCATTGGCTGCAATTCATTACAAATATGCGAATATTTATCTATTTAACGATGGAATCCATTATTTTTACTGTGGCAGTGCCACAAATCCTGTATACGCAGTACTAACTGATAGCTGCAATGTTTTAAACAGAAATTTTAACCATACAAGCCTTCTCATTACTTCTTATGACGGCTCTATGGTTACAATAGCAAAAAGACTAGACTGAAAGCTTGCCTGATTTACAGTATCAAATTATACAACCATTACAATAAAAAATATTATTTTTACTTCAAAAGATGTCCTATCTGCTTGTCCATCATCAACAAGTATTTTTTGCACTTATTGTGGGAATATTACATTAGGAACTGATGGAAGCTATTACAGCGAGCAAGGGACTAAAGTTACTACCTTTTTAACTACGTCAGCTTGCAATACTTATCGTCCTAATGTATATTTTAATTTGCTGTCCAATTCAAAACTTGTTATGAGAAATGTGAATTTTACTGATATTAGAATTGAATTAAAATCATTAATAACTAGCTATGGGGGAAATGTGACGCTTACTAATGTAAATTTTGATAATATCAGATGCTATTGATTAGTTATAACTGCAGGACAAGCACCTTCAACCGGAAAATATTCAGTGATTTATTTTTTGGACTGTGGAGATCCAAATTATAACTGCGGAAGCTTTGAATATACAAATGGAACTGTATCAAGACTAAATAATGGCTTTGAGTATGCCTCAGCTGGACACTCAGGATTTTTAAGTGCTGATAAAGTAAGAAACGTAAAACTGAAAAATGTAACTTTTGTCAACAACGTCGTATATAACCCATATGTTGATTCCAACACCTACTCGCTGATAAAATTATCCCAATTTCGATCATTAGAAATTTCTAAATGCGTTTTTGATAAAAATATCGCGAATTATGGACTTATTTATTTGTTTCCAGTAGCTTTATCATTTCGAAATGATATAAATTCTCATAATGAAATTATAGATTCAAAACTCTACCATGTCTTTATACATGACACAATTTTTAAAAATAATTTTGGATTAAATGTAGGAATTTTATCAGCTACATACAATTCTCAACTGCAAAATATTTTATTAGAAAATTTAATTTTCAACGAAAATGGAGTATTGTCAGGACCTTTGATATATATAAACAACAATTTTTTTCCTTTTCAATATCTCACTGATACAAAAATAATCATGAATGACACAAATGGAAATATGATAGAAGCTATTTTCAAGAAGCGAAATTTTATATTTAAAGATTCTATAATTACTAATAATTATTCAGGAGGAAGTGGGGTTTTTGACATTACTCAACTCGTTAATATGCGTATACAAAATTTGACTGTGGAAAACAATGGAAATTTGGATAATCAAAATATCAACACAATTATATGAAGCTATTATGTGGCTAATAGTGATTTATATACAAAAAGTTTGGTTTCCAGTCCAAAGAATATAGATTGTCTTGGCTTATGAGCAGCCTCATCTTGCTATAATCATGAGTTATCAGAAATCACGATTAAGAACAATGCTTGTAAAAATGCTTGTCCATCTATCTCTTATAACAAAATTGATAGTGCCAGTTTTTCTGATATTATTTTTGAAGGAAATACAGGTGCTTCTTCATCTGGAATTTGCATAGTGGCTCAACAAGCTAGAAATATAAGAATAGCAAACTCGATATTTAATGAAAATACAAATAACAACACAAAAGGATTGGGAGTCTTGAGTTTCACTGAGAGTTTGACAAATAATTTTATTGAAAATACAGTAATATCAAGTAACTCTGCAAGCTATGGCCCTGGAATTTACTTTACAGGCGGGTCATTAATGCTTAATAATGTTACTATTGAGAAAAATACAGCGAGATCGGGGCTTGGAGCTGTTTATTTTTCAGTCTACACAGGAATTGATACTCATAAATTTGATATAAAAGATTCTACATTTAAGGAAAACAAAAGCTTGGATGTAAAAGGCGGAGCGATTTTTATATCAGGCAACATATTATCACAAGACCCAATTAGCTTATATGCAAAAGATAATGTGTTCACATTTAATTCAGCCCCAAGCGGCTCAGCAATATATATCGACAGCAATGTAGTTCTTTCAGCTGATTCTGTTATAGAATACTGCATATTTGAAGGCAATAATGCTGCAGCCAAAGGAACAATCACCAATTTATTCCAATATGGAATTTTAAATATCTCCAACTCTTTATTTGCTACCAATTATGCTAATCTTGGTTCAGCGCTATATTTTACGAGCTCAGAAGAATCAACCTCTGATAAATCAAAAATGATCTTAAATAATTGCACCTTTATTGACAACTCTGGGGAAAATGTATTATGCACTGATGATATGGCTATTTATTCTTATATTGAAACTGTTAAATGTATTTTTCAAAAAAATGAAGGGCTTGCTATATATCTAGTACACGACCATTGGGAAGATACTGAGTCAATTATTGCAAACTCAACAATAACCGCAGGAACTGTTTATTTAACTTCAAACGCAACAGCTGATTGTGAATTAACGATTTTCACCAATAACACTTCAACAATATATGCAGGAGCAATAAGAGCTGAGGGTAAATCATATTTCCACTGCAACCAATGCAAATTTTTTCAAAATAGTGCCAAGTATGGAGGCGTTCTTTATTTTGATCAATTATCTTATTTTTTCATTGAAAATTCCAGCTTCAGCAATAATTTCTGTAAAGATAAAGGTGCAATTATATATGTGATTGGATCTGATAAGGACTGCGTATTGAAAAATTCTAAATTATTCAACAATAACGCAGAATCAGAAGGTTTGATTTATTCTCTTACCTCAAATATAAAAATTGATAGCTGCCAAATATGTGATAACACTGCAAGTAGAATTACTCCAGGAATTTATTTAACTCTTTCCAACGCAACTATCATAAATTCTCAATTTCATGATCAAGAAGGAAATTATGGAAGTTTCGTCTATTTGGCTTCAGGCAGTGAACTAGTTGTTGTAAATTCAAGTTTTACGAATGGAAAATCGCATATCTCTGGTGGATCAATTTATGCTCTTTCTAGCTCTTTAACTTTAGAAAATAGCATCTTTGAAAATTCAACTTCAAACGCTGGGAATGCAATATTGGCGTTTGCAACAATTTTAAATATTTCTCAATGCAATTTTTTGAATACCTATAGCTCAGGCTCTGGAGGAGTGATCAGCATTTCTGGAGGTGATATTTTTATTGAAAAATCAATTTTTGAAAATTTCACATATTCAGGTATTGAGGGAGCAGATATGGAGTCTCTAAAAATTATAAAAACAAGCTTTAAAAATAGTTTAGGAAAAGTAGGAGGAGCAATAAGTTGTGCCAACACTGATAATGTTTATATCCAGTATTGCAATTTCAATAACAATACATCATTGTATGGCGGTGCTTTATATTTTACATTTACATCTAATACGATTAATAGTCAACCTTATGAAGTCATTTCTACAGAATTTGTAAATAACACATCATCAGCTGGAGGAGCGATTTATGTGGATAACATAAATATTGATATTAAAGCATGTGAATTTTACAATAATACAGCATTAAATACGCTTCATGTATCAGAAACTGTCCATGAATTAGGAATAGGGGGAGCGATAAAACTAGGCTGCAGTTACTCAGGAACATGCAGCTTTGATGTGTTTTCAAATGACTTTGCAGGAAATACCGCAGAATATGAAGGAGGAGCTATTATTTGAAGAGAAGTAATGCCAATATTTGAAAGCAATACTTTTGAAAACAACGAAGCAGAGTATGGCGAAAATATCGCGTCTTATCCTGTAAGTATGAAAATTATGAATTCCAATTGAAAAGGGAGACTATATGATTTAGCATCTGGGCAGCTAGCTACAACTCCGCTAATTATCGGTCTTATTGATCATATGGGCTCTATTGTAACTACTGATAATTCTAGCGTAGGGGAACTAATCTCTAATTCACAAGATGTTATTTTATCAGGCGAACTCAAAGTTACAGCTGTTAGTGGAATTTTTACATTTTCTTCATTTATAATTTCTGCTGAGCCTGGAAGCAGTTTTTCTATAGAAATTCAAACAAATGGAATAGATACAACGAAAAGTATTAAGGCGAATGATGGGATAACTTATAATTCAAGCATGCTTGTAGATGTGAATTTGAGAGATTGCGATTTAGGAGAAGCTACTGTTGGTGTTAATTGTGTTGTTTGTGCAAAAGATTTTTATAGCTTAGATCCGAAAAATGAGCAGTGTTTGGCATGTCCTGATGAGGCGATTTGTTATGGAAATTACACAATGGTCCCTAAGCCAGGATATTGAAGGTCGGATATGCTTAGTGTTAAATTTTGGTCTTGCCCTAATTCAAACGCTTGCATTGGCTCTGATTCACAAAATATTTCTTATACAGGCAATTGTGGTAAAGCTTATACTGGGAATTTATGCCAAAGCTGTGCTGAGGATTATTCTAAGATAATGAAAAATCAATGTGCAAAGTGCCAGGATCTTTCTGTAGTCATTATAAAAACAACTGGGATTAGTCTCGGATTTCTCGTGCTTTGCTGATTAATGGTCTGAATGTCAAAAAATTCTGCATATAAACCCAAATCGCTTTCAAGTGTTTACATAAAAATATTTATCAATTATGTACAACTTATAGTTCTAACAACCACTTTTAGTCTATCCTGACCAAGCTATGTAAAACATTTATTTTCTATTCAAAGCAATGCAAGCTTTATAAGCGACCAAATCTTCTCTTTTGATTGTCTTTTATATTACAATAAAAAATTGAGGGGTTCAGACACAGCAATTTTTTATCAAAAATTATTTGTTATGGCTATTTTGCCAATTTTTATACCATTGATTGCAGCTATTTGTTGGTCTTTGATATTAATATGCAAAAGAAGTTTTACTTTGCTGGTAAATAATATTGTGACTACTTCAATTATTGTATCATTTTTAGTGCACCCCACCTTAATTAAATACTATTTTAGTTCTTTTGATTGCACTGAGCTTGATTATGGAAAATATTGGCTTGTTGATGACTTGAATTTAAGGTGCTGAAATAGCCAACATTTTTTCTATACAGCTGCTATTGCTTTTCCAGCAATTCTTATTTGGGGAATTGGCATACCCACTACTTGTTTATTTTTAATTATGAGAAACAAAGACAGACTTAACAATATAAATATCAGGATCAAATACGGATTTTTATTCAATGGGTACAAATCTAGAAGCTATTATTGGGAATTCGTTATAATTTACAGAAAAATTGTAATTATTTGTTGTACTGTATTTTTGGCGACAGTTTCCGTCAATATCCAAGCTCTAACTACTCTCTTCATATTAGTAGCCTGCCTCTTTTTCCACTGCAAAATAAAACCATATAATGGAGATGATTTAAACAGACTTGAAAGTATTTCTATTTCTGCTTCAGCGATAACAATTTATTTTGGTATGTATTATTTAACGGGGTCTCTTGATCAATTTACCGAGCTTATGTTTTTCATAGCAATAGTATTAGCAAACTCATATTTCGTCGTTTACTGATGTATTAAAGCAGGAAACGCCTATATCACTATTTTGGTCGATAAAGTCCCATTTTTGAAGAAAAAATTCCAATCTCAAGCTTATGATGTTATGAGTGATTTTTCTTCAAGAGATGGAAAAACTGGCCGATGTATAGATTCTGCACGTGAATTAGTGATAAACTCGGCTGGAAAAGATAATTTAAATCCACAAGGAGTGTTTTTTAAAGGAATGAGCATGATGAGCTTATTTTTGGAAACAATAAAAGAAGATAGAAATATTAGAAATAAAAAAATTAATAACACAATGAAAAGTGAAGAAAGCGATTTTGAAAAGAAAAGTTTTGAAGAAAACAATAATGAAGAAGAAAATAAAGAAAAAAACGATTTTCGAGTGAAATTTAATGAACAAAATTATTCTGAAAGAAACAGTTCTGAAGAAATTAGTGCAGAAGAAATAAAAATTGAAGAGGCAGAAGAAGAAAATATAAATGAAGTTGTCGTGCATGATCCATTTTTGGTAAATACAATACCAAGTCATTTCAATATAGTCATAGATGAATAAAATAAATTTTAAAGAAAAAATTATGTAGGATGAACGTGCATTAATTTAATTTAGTTAATTTGAATTTCTAATATTTTTTATTTTAATATCTATGAACTATATGATGATAAATAAATACAAGTTTTTTTTGTAAGTTCTATTTATATAAAAGTATATTTATTATTTAATTTAATTTTGGCTGGTGAAAGCAGCAGTATGATCAATTACCTGATGTTTGCTATGTGTTTTTTCCATAGATATCCTGCAAGATCATATTCGCTCAAATGAAGAAGAATATGGATTAGAAGTATGAAGAGCGTGCAAAAAAATTCAAAGAATTAATGGATTTATTAAAATAGCAAGAGATTTAGCATAAAAAGAGATAGAATTTTATTGATATCAATTGTATAATTTATTAAAGCATATTTAATTTTCTAAATTAATTAATTTGATCAAAACTTTTTTAAGAAAGGACATCAGTCACAAAAATATTTTAATGATATTTAATTTTCAAATCTTGATTTATTTTGATATTAAAAATATCAAATAAAATATCAATTATTTCAAGTTTATTGTGATTTAATTTTATATATAAATTGAGCTTCAAAAATTTTTTAAAACTTTTTGACAAAACTAAAGGGATGAATTAAAATCGACTAAAATTTCTAAAATTTTCTCTTCATTAATTTGCTGCATTACCTTAGCTGTGCTATCGTTAAGGTTTTAAAGTGCAAGAATCCAAGCTTTATTTCTTTCAACAAATTAATGTTTTTACTATTGATTAATATTATTTTATAAAATAAAACCATTATAGCAACTTGGGGAAATAAATGCAAGACGCCAAAATTTTCAAATGCTATCGATTTTTATGCAATAACATAAATTAAGATTTTATCACTTTCTTTCCACTTTTTTAAATTAATTCACCCTAATTTCAAAAATTTCCTGGAAATTAAATATTTCCACAATTTTATATTTGTTGACGATTGGGAAAATAAATATTCAGATTTTTGGTAAAAATTTATAATTTTCAAAAAACATCTTGGCTTATATTTGAATCTCAATTTTATAATTTGAATAGGCTTTTCTAATAAAAAAAATTAATTAAGAAACTGTTATATAAAAATAAAACTCATGAAAATAATTTTATTATTGGTCTTGCTTTTGCCTTCTTGGTCTATGACCACAAACTTATTGTGTAACCCATCTTGATGCTCTCAAAACTCAGTAAAACTTACTTAGAAAGGAGATGGAATTTGTGATCCAAATTGTATGGTTTCATTCTGCAATTTCGATTCAAATTCCACTACAAACCCAAGGCTAAATCCTGAAAATTCTGATTGTTATCAATTATGTATAAATCAATATTCTTGCTTATCTTCTGATCTTGGAAATGGAATTTGTGATCAGAATTGCAATAATGCCATTTGTGGCTATGATTTAGGAGATTGCGGGTACTGCTCATCAAATTGTAAGATTTATACAGGCTATCAGCATGATTTAAGTTCAAATTGCTTAGATTCATGTGATAATGAAAATTGTTATTATGGCTTAGGATCTTGTAAAGAATGCTCTCCTGGTTGCATTTATGAAATGCTAGGAGATGGAATTTGTGATAAATCTTGCAATTTTCCCTCTTGCAATTATGATTTTGGAGATTGCAATAACAATCAATGCAGCCCAGGGTGTGAGCTTTGAATGCTAGGAGATAATAACTGCAATAGAGAGTGCAATACTCAAGCTTGCAATTTTGATGGAGGAGATTGTGATTGTTCTCCAGGCTGCCATTCTTATATGAAAGGGAATGGAATTTGTGAATCTGTTTGTGATAATTCAGCATGTGATTATGATGGAGGAGATTGCCAGGAATGCGCTCCAGGGTGTTTAAAGTCTATGCTTGGAAATGGGGTTTGTGATCCTGCTTGTAATCTAAATGATTGCAATTATGATAATTATGAGTGTGGATGTGCTGATGGATGCGGAATAGACAGTTATGGACAATGTGAAGATGCTTGCATGAATTCTTTTTGCCGATATGATACCATAAATAGCACTGCTCAATGCCAAAATACAAATCAAATTTTATTTGCTTTGCATTATGGGTTTATATATAAAAATCTCACAATAAATGTAAGTCCAGAAAATTGTACAAATGCTACGACATGCTTATCAACAGAAGTTCTTGATCCGAGCTCTTGCCATACAAATTGTAAAAAATCAAACTGTATTTACTCATGAAATAAATGCGCAACTTATACTTGTGCTGATTCTAACTGTCAAATTTGCAATTCAGCAAGTTTAGGGGATTGTTTTAAATGCAAATCAAATACATATCAGTTTTATGGATATTGCCTTACAAAATGCCCTGGAGGACATGTACCTTTTAGCATGCTTGGAAATTATCCAGTGTGTTTACTTCCTAATGATTATTCAACAAAAGATAACCCAGCAGTTTATTATGTGACTTCAAAAACAAGCAGTGATATTTATGGAGGAAATGGCACATTTAGCAACCCATTTGATTCCCTTGCTCTTGCATTAGCTTCAGTTTATAATAAATATGCAACAATATATCTATTTAATGATGGGGATTATTATTTTACATGTGTCAGTACATCAAACCCAGTAAGTACTGTATTAGTTGATGTCTGCAATCCTCTTAGCAGAAGTTTCAACTTAACCAGTCTTTTAATTGCCTCTTATGACGATTCTACTATTACATTCAAAACTAGGGCAGATTATAAATTTCCTTTCTTCACAGTAACAAATTCTACAACACTGACGATAGAAAATATTTCTTTTAACGGTAAAGACCTTAATTCTACCTGCCCATCGTCAACAAATCCTTATTGCACGTATTGCGGTAATATTACATATAATAAGCCTGGAGCATACTGATATAATGATCAAGGAATAAAAGTAAGTAATTATTATTTGCCATCATCAACCTGTAATACTTATCATACAAAAACCTTGTTTAATTTATACTTGAATTCGAAATTATCGCTTAAAAATGTAAATATCACTGATTTTCGAATGGAATTAAAATCAATCATTACCAGTGATGGAGGAAATGTGACACTAAATAATGTAAATTTTGACAATATTAGATGCTATTGAGTTGTTCCTACAACAACACAGCCAGGACAAACACCGGCAGCACAAGGAAAATATGCAGTGATTTATTTTTTGGATTGTGGAGACCCTTATTATAACTGTGGGAGTTTTGAGTATACAAGTGGCATTGTTTCAAGGCTTAATAATGGCTATGAGTATGGATCAGCTCAATTTTCAGGGTTTTTTAGTGCGGATAATATAAGGAGTGTTAAACTGAAAAATGTGACTTTTACTAACAATATTGCATATTCCACTTATGTTGTTTCTAATACTTATTCTCTTATAAAATTAGCCCTATTTCGATCAATTGAGATTTCTAACTGCATTTTTGATAAAAATATTGCAAATTATGGACTTATCTATTTATACCCAACAACACTCACATTTATGAGCAATGTGAATTCTTATGACGAATTAATTGATTTATTGCTCTATCATGTATACATACATGATACGATTTTTACAAATAATTTTGGATTATACAATGGAATTTTGTCAATCTCATATAGTTCTCAACTACAAAGAATTTTATTAGAAAATTTAATTTTGAATGGAAATGGAGTTTCTTCAGGACCTTTGATATATATCTACAACAGTTATTACTCTTCTCAATATCTCACTGATTCACTAATGAGTATAAATGATACAAATGGAAATTTATCAGAGGCTATATTTAAAAAGCGAGATTTTATTTTCAAAGACTCTATAATTTCCAATAACTATTCAGGAGGAAACGGGATTTTTGATATTACTCAGCTTGTTAATATCCGTATACAAAATCTCACTGTGGAATCCAATGGAAGTTTGGATAATCAAAACATCAATACAATTATATGAAGCTATTATGTAGCTGATAGCAATTTATATACAAAAAACCTTACTTCTAACCCATCCAATATAGATTGCCTTGGATTATGGTCTGCTTCTTCTTGCTATAATCATGAATTATCAGACAGCACCTTTATAAACAATGCTTGTCAAAAAGCATGCCCATCAATAAATTATATCCAGATTGATACTGCTAATTTTACAGATCTTTATTTTGAAGGAAATAAAGGTAATTCTTCATCTGGGATATGTATAGTAACTCAAAATGCTGGAGATATAAGTATTACTAATTCGATTTTCAATAATAATACAAATAGCTTTGCACAAGGAACTGGAGCTTTGAATTTTCTTTATAATTTAAATAGTGTATCGCTTGAAAATATTGTGATAGCAAATAACTCGGCTGGATATACACCTGGAATTTATTTTTCAGATGGCTCGTTAATGATGAATAATGTAACTGTTGAGGCAAATACTGCTAGTTCAGGGCTTGGAGCTGTTTATTTTTCAGTTAATATGTTAACAGATAGCCGCAAAATTGATATAAATAACTCTGTCTTTAAAGAAAATACAAGTCTTGATGCTAAAGGAGGAGCTCTTTATATATCAGGATATATTTTATCACAGGATCCGATTACTTTATATGCAAAAAATAATTTGTTTATATCTAACTCAGCACCAAGTGGCTCAGCAATATACATCGACAATAATGTTGTTCTTTCAAATGATTCTATAATAGAAAATTGCAAATTCCTACACAATACCGCTGAGAGCAAAGGAACAATAGAGAATTTATTTCAATATGGAATTCTCAATATCTCAAATTCATTATTTGATTCTAATCATGCTGATCTTGGATCCGCTTTATATTTCACGAGTTCAGAAGAGTGAAATCCTGAAAAATCTAAAATGATTCTGACTTCTTGCAATTTTACAAATAATTCAGGAAAAAATGTATTATCCACTGATGATATGGCAATTTATTCTTATATAGAAACAGTTAAATGCATTTTTCAAAAAAATGAAGGTCTGGCAATTTCTCTTGTGCATGATTATTGGAAAGACACTGAATCTATTATAGCAAACTCAACCATAACTGCAGGGACTGTATATTTAACCTCAAATTCAACGGCTGATTGTGA
>CATKHM010000252.1:0-25209 GCA_949751825.1 Blepharisma undulans
TGGTTGTTTCTTTTGTATTGGTTACTATTATCTTAATAGTAGTTATCACAAAAGGAAATGCCTTTTTAGAAACCCTTGCTATATGTGTAGTTATTCTTGTAGCATCAATTCCAATTGCCACACAAGTGGTTTGTACAGCCACAATGGCTGTAGGTGCTCATGCATTAGCAAAACGTCAAGCAATTGTAAGTAAATTAAGTTCAATTGAAGAACTCGCAGGAATGCAAATTCTCTGCAGTGACAAAACAGGGACTCTTACCAAAAATATTCTTACTGTAAAACACCCAGTCGCCTTAAAGAAAAACACCAGAGAAGATATATTCATAATAGCAGGTCTTGCTTCAAAAAAAGAAGCTGCCTCACAAGACGCAATTGATAAAACAATCTACGAATACGCCACAAAAACACTACAAATAAATTTTGATCACTTTGAAGAGCTTGAATTTATCCCATTCGACCCAAGCAATAGAAGAACTGAAGCAACTATAAAGGATAAAGTAACTGGCCAAATCTTCAAATGTACAAAAGGTGCTCCACAAGTGATTTTAAGAATGTCAAATGACCCCAGCCTAGTTGATGAAGTTTCCAAGCAGGTACAATATATAGCTTCAAGAGGCTACAGAACACTTGGAGTTGCCAGATCAGATGAAGAAGGAGGCTGGGATATGATAGGTCTTATTCCTTTATATGATCCACCTAGAGATGACACCAAAGAAACCATCCATAAAGCAACTCAAATGTCAGTCAAAGTCAAAATGATCACAGGTGATCAGCTTGCTATTGCCCAAGAAACAGCTCATATTCTTGGATTAGGTGATAAAGTGTACAATTCTGAAGTGCTGAATACAGAAAATACCATTACTCAAAAAGAAATAGTCACTAAAGTTGTAGAAGAGGCTGACGGATTTGCTGAGGTTTTCCCTGAACACAAGTTTGGGATCGTAAAAATCTTGCAAGAGGCTGGATATAGGGTAGGGATGACTGGAGATGGAGTAAATGATGCCCCTGCGCTCAAGCAGGCAGATGTAGGGATTGCTGTAGATGGCGCAACAGACGCTGCGAGAGCAGCTGCTGATATTGTATTGACTTCTGCAGGTCTTTCAGTCATTATTGAAGCCATATACTGTGCCAGAAAAATTTACCAAAGAATGAATAATTATTGTATATATCGAGTTGCCTGCACGGTGCAGCTTCTTTTATTTTTCTTCATTACAATGTGTGCTATAAACCCAAGCCGAGATTACGATTGCAAATCCTCAGACCCAACAGACACTTGGTGTGATGACGTTCCTAACACCTTTGCTTTGCCTGTTATAGCAATTGTTTTGATTACAGTGCTTAATGATGGCACAATTATTTCTATTGCATATGACAAGGTAACAGTATCACAAAAGCCTGAAAAATGGAACTTAACGCTAATGTTTTTTAATTCCTGCACTCTGGGAGCTATTGCTTTGGTTTCTTCTATTATTCTGGTGCTATTAATGCTTATGCATATGGATTCTTCTGATCCTTCAGATTTCTTTCATGGATTTGATATAAGCACCTTTACATATGGAGAAATCCTTACTGCTCTATATTTAAAGGTCTCTATCAGTGATTTCTTAACTCTTTTTGCAGCAAGAACAAGCAGATTCTTTTGGACCAGAACACCAAGCAGAATTTTGATATTTGCTTTTATATTTGCATGCTTTGTGGCGACTATTTTTTCTTGCTATTGGTGGCTTAATGTGATTAATGACTCAAGTAGCATCCCGAATATGAAATCAATATCGTGGAGACTCGCTGGGTTTATATGGGGATATGATATTGTGTTTTTCTTGATCCAAGACACAGTAAAAGTGCTAGAACTCAAAGGAATTGCAACATATTATAGCATGTCTGGAAAAGATTCTGGATACACAGGAGCAATTCTGAGGGATAGCTTTTTGAATTTCAACTCACCTGCAATGCAAAGCATCATCAGGAAAGCGACATCATCATTTTTCCAAATTCCAACAACAAGTTAATTATTGCTTAATATAAATTATATTACAAAATTTATGATACATTTCTAATTTGCTTAATTTTTTCTGTTTTGCTACTATTAAATCAGGTATTTGATTTAAAACCTTTCATTCTGCGTAATCTTTATTAGTAAGCTCTTCTATCTCCTTGAAAGATGAAATTCTTGGAAATTGCCGCTTCATTGTAATTGCTCATTGATAAGTTGTAAAAATTCAATCCAATAAATTTGCTGAAAAAATCGATACACTTTTGATTTGAAAAATTTGGGATATAAGCATTTCCAACGTGCTTAAGGCTTCATCAGTAATATGTTTATATTCAACTCCTGCGAGTGTTTTTAATGTTTTTTTGCAAGAGAGTTTTATAAAATCATCCCATCTTGGATTTCTTATGTTGTATAATGCACAAAATCCTTTTGCTACCAATAGCTCGCATTGTTGGGGATACAGTGTTCGAGTCATTTCTGAGAAAGTTTCAGAAGATACATTTTCAATAAAAAGTGATCTATTTTCAAAATTTTTGGCCAAATTGTCATAATAACTCGCAGCTCTTCTTAATAAAATTTCTTGTTGCTTCAATAATTCCTGTTCAGCTTTGGTAATTTTAATTGAGTGAAATATTTTGGCTTTAAGATCATGTAAAAAATTTTCTGCACTATGTCCTTGCTCAATTGATGTTATTAGATCTGAGTAAAAATTTATCATATAAATTTATTAGTATAAATTTTTAATATTGGAATTATAGCAATTAATTATTACATACGATATTTAGTAGGGCTATATTGAGTAATAAAAGATGATAGTTCGGGTAATGCACCTTGAAAAGTTAATGAAAATGGGCTGAATCTTTTATGTTCAGGAGAATTAGATGAAGAAAAAGTTTCGTTATGAGCTTCAATAGAAGTTGAGTGCACTCGAAAAGACGGAGAATGAGTAGCGGTGCTGATTTTGGAAAAAGTTTTGAGTTTTGGCATAAAATGAGGATTATCTATACCTCCAATATACTCGTGTTCATATTGAGTGTTGGGTCTCCAAATTTTTTGACTTTCTGGAGACCATTTTCTTGGAGTTGAAATTTTTTGTAAAAATGCTGTTGTTGGTTTCGAAATTTGTTCAATACTTTTCATGTCAATTGACTTATTTAGCTTTGGTTTTTCTTCGTCTTCTTCATTTTCAAAAATTAGTTCAGCATCTCACCTTCTTCGGCTAAAACACATGGTATTCCTCATATAATTAGGTTCCACAAATTGATTGATTTTTTTGGTATTTTTTGTAGTTATTGATCTTTCGGGTAATTTTGGCACTTTTTTATCAGGGATTTGGATACTTATAAATAAATTCGTAGGTGAATCATTCTCTGAATTTGCTTCTCTCTTTACTAAATAAGGCAAAAGTCTTGATTCTTGATGCTTTTTAAAGTTATATGAAATCCCTGATTTTTCTAATTTAGATTTTCTGAGTTCTTCAAGTTCTTTTATTAATTTTTGCCTTGCAATTGCTTCTTCGTCAGGTTCTGCTTGTGAGTCTATTGCACTTGAGCCATCTTCGTTATCAAAATTTTCTGGTGTCGGAGATATCTCAATAGTCCCAGGCTGTGGTATTGCAAGCTGATTTTCTTGAGGAACTGCATGATTTTCTAACTCTTCTTTAGCGTCCAAAGCTACTTTTTTAAAGATTTCCATGACTGCTTTTTTCCTCATAGGCCTCAGTCTCATTTGTCGTTTCCATTTTTTTACTTTTAATCTCAAAAGTCTCCAATTCAGCTTTTTCTTTTTATAAAATCTTCTGATTTTAAATATAGCTATTTTTTCTCTGATTTCTTTAAGCCTTTTTTGCTTGTAACTTTCTTGTCTTGCCAATGAAACCACAACTTTTGCATGTAATCTCTGCATTGCAGGGACCAAAATTATATATGCTTTGATTACTTTTGCCTCATAAAGAATTTCATAAACACGCTGTAGCCTGAATATTTTTTTTCTGAACATATAAATTTTTACCAATTTTTGTATTTTTTTCGCCGCGATGTCTGGCATCAAGCCGACACCAAAAATCATATAATCGTTTTGCCTTCTTAATTTTTCTAAGCCGTTAATAGTTGTTTTGTTTATAATTTCGGTAATTTCCTATTTAGCAAATACATTTTCGTATTTTTTTCTTATTAAATATCCTCTGATAACTTTTTGGATTTTTGTAGCTGATTTTTCCATTTGTTGAGATTCCTTTTGAAGTCTTTTCATTTCTTCTTTTACTCGCAGCAGCTGAGAATCTAAAAATGCGGCTTTATCTGCGATTGACTTGAAATAGCTTGCTTTTTCTCTTATATTTTTGTGTTTTTCTTGCAAATTTATGTTCAGTTTTGAATTTAGTTCTTTTCGGAGGATTTCTTTTTGTAATGAATTGTCTTGAAAATTCTTGCTGTTTTTGCTTATTGATTCTATTGTTCCGTAGTAGATTCGCGATCTTGGAGAAATAGAAAGGGATAGATATCGTTTATGAACGGTCTTATAAGTAATTTTATCCATTTTATGAGTCATATTAAAATCGCAACTTATTTATTTTAATACGATAATTGTATTGATTATTTGTATAGCATTTTCTCAATTTTTACTATACAAAATTACTTATTGGAGAAAAATAAATCTGGAAGTGTATCTTCATTTATTGAAAGCCTTTCTTTTAATTCATCAATTACCTGCCTGCAAAGAACTAGTTGACATTCACCCTTATCGAGCCTATAAAATTGAGGAAGATATAAAATATCTCTGAATTTTATGATATCATGAATATCGCTATTGCTTTCAATTCTTTGGAAATTTAAGACATTCATTAATTTCTCTGTAAACTCTAACGAATAGTATATATATTGTGGCTTTGGAATAGTTCTTCTGAGGCGAAGCTCATGGTCTATACCTTCTCTTAAATTTTGTTCTGTTAAATCAGTTAAATGCTTTATATGCCTAAAGAAAAGTTCTGCTTGTAGCTCATAAGTCCCTATAAAAACTCCTCTGAGCATGCCAAGAAATCCTAAGCCAGGAAGATCTGGATGTATTGTGTTTAAAAAGCTTACAATTGGCAGAACATTATCGTGGCCATCATAATTAAGAATTTCCAATATTTTCTCATCACAAAATGTCAAGTCAGCTTCAAATCCTGTACACCAAATAATCGAATTTGCTTCTATTTCGCTTCCATCTTCCAACACTAAGCCATTTTCTGTGAAATTTATGGGTTTCCCTTTGACAATTTGGATTTTTCCATCTTCCAAGCACTTCTTATAATTATTGTTGACTATTGAAAAAGAATTAGATCGTTCATCTTCTGCAGAAATCACTAAATCAGGATGTCCTGGATGCCCGGCCAATCTACAAAATCCTTTCTTCATTTCTTGTCCAATTTCTGTTATTTTGTGCGAAATCAGCCAATTTTGAAGAGAATTTGTTTTACTGAAAAAGTCAATAGGCATCCCATGATAATATTTCGGCAACAAATAATGAGATTTTCTAACAATTTGTATAATTTCACTTGCATGGTTCACCAAATCTTCAGCAATATCACACGCACTTGTAGAAACACCTACAATAATAACTTTTTGCCCAATAAACTCTTTGGGATCTCTATATTTTCCACTGTGTAAAATTTTTATCTTATTTTCACATAAATTTTCAAAAGGAAAAATCTCTTTTGCATGAAAACCATTTGCTATTATAACATAAGGAAATTCTTTTTCGAAAACTTCCCCAGATAAAGTATTCTGTCACCTTACAAAATATCCCTGGCTAGTTTTATTGACATAGGTTGCTTTGCAATTAAAGTGAAAATAATCAAAAAGTGAATGAGATCTCATATAAGATAAGAAATAGTCCATTACTTCTCTATTAGACGGAGTTGGATCAGTAGATGATGGCCATGGCATATCAGAAAAGCATGTAAAATATTTGGATGTGTTTGTCCTTAAGCTATTTCATACTCCTATTTCTTCTTCAGAATTTTTTCATACTCCTCCAAATCAGTTTGATTTTTCGAGAACAAAAGGAATTATACCATAGTCCTTGGCAATTTTACATGAAATTATTCCTGCTGCACCACCTCCTATTATGCACACTTCTTCATCCATTATAAAATATCAAATTTTCAAGCCATTTTTGATTGATTGGCTATACTAATGGTTCATTTTTGAGCCAAGACTATTTTCTCTATTCTATCAAAATTATATTTTCCTTATTCCATATTTATATTTAAACCGTTAAATTTAGGGACTATTGCCCATAAACCGCTTGAACTGACTGTACTGATGTAAGAATTGCTTGAAGCTTCTCATTCAATCTGCTTTCTTGGCTTTGCATTTGTCTCTCTAAGGCTACCAGTCTTTTATCAAATTGGGTGAATCTATCATTCATTTTTTCATTTACTTCTCGCTTGACATATTCCGCTTTTTCAGCCTGGATGTCTCTTAAAAAATTTTTAAGCTTTTCGAATTCATCTTCCATTACTTTTGACTTTCCTTCCTTTTTATCATGCTTATTTTGCTTGAAATAGTCTAATTTCTGTAAATAAGTCCTGCTACCCCTATGTCTTGCCCAAAACATAAGAGATTCGAACTCAATAACGACATCAAGCATTTCTTTGGTGTCCATAGATACTTGGCTTTGTTGGAAATCGTCAAAAGATTTGCCAAGAATTGAAATCAGAAGATTCAACATAAGAATAACGTTAAGAATTGATGCCAATGTAAAAGTTGAATACTCAGTCCAGTCAAATCCATCATTTGCAAACCCTCCCATGTCTAACTCAAAGCTCGCCTTCCAGGCAGTTGTAATATCAAAATGGTTCGTTGCTGAAACATAAAGAACCGCAAATCCAAATGTAGAGTATAACAAAATTATTAGAAAAGTTACTGTATCAAAAGCAGCTCGAATGATAAGACGAACATAAAATCTTGTTTTATCAAAAGTTCGGAAATATACAAGCCCTCTTAAGAAATTTGCGATTACTGTGAAAAAAGAAAGGCCATCATAAAAATTGCCGGTTGCACCTATTATGCTTCAAGTGAAGCTTAAGGCTAGTCTAATGATATCATGATAATTAATAGCACTTAAGAAATATCCCCAGCCTGATGAATACATCTGGAACATTTCATATGCCAGCAAAAGCACATTAATAATCCAATAGGCAATAAAAAGCCCTATATCTGCAGTTCCGTTAAGTGACAAAATCCACGACAAAAACACAATATTCATCGCATATATAAAAGTCAAAAAAAGATTCAAATAATAAAAAGAGTCCCATTTCAGCCTAATAATAGACTTAATAAAAGGCGTCTCATATATTTCAATTATAGGACACTCAATAATTGCTTTCAAAAACTTAATGCTTTCTCTTGATCCATTCTCAAAATTTCAGCTTAAAGGACTAGTCCACACTTGCACCAAAAATTCAGTCTCATCTGTCTGTTCTTCTTGATCACATATAAAATCCTCAATTCTTGGCAAAATTGTATGTGAAAATTTTGTAATAGGAAGTTCTCCTCTAGGCGCTGCAAACATAATGAAATCATCGTCATCTCTTTTTCGGAAAATTGCTTCAAGAAATGGGACAATTTGTGTGGAATGGGAGTCTAAAACTTTTATTATGTCGTCTCTGAGTGCATGCATGGATTGTTCTAACGTATCGTAATTTTTGCAAAAAATGATATCGTTTAAGAGGAGATCAAGGCATCTTCTGGATTTTCGTGACATTGCGTAGAATAGAGGACTTCGGCCAAAATTGTCTCTGAATATGAGAGCGCCCATTTCTTGTGCTTTTACGACGTGCTCTACTAAATCGAAATAACAATAGTAATGAAGCAGGCTTATTTTCATAGGACCAATTACAGCATTTATCATAGTGTCGTCAGGTGGCTGTCTACTTTTAAGCTTTTTTATGTATATCTGATTAAGAATCCCTGAATCATATCCATAAACTTTAATTCCTTGCATTCCGTTCATACTAAACTGTGGTCTCACTATAACATCATCAATCTTTCATATTTTAATACTTTGGTCTTTTGACGAAGTCGCTATAAATTCATCATCATTTGATATCTTCACACAATGAATCATATTTTCATGCGCTTTTATCATCCTTTCCTGTCTTCTTTCGTCGAAATTTCATATTCTGACTGTTCCATCATCAGAACTACTCACAATATATTTATCGTCATTAGTAATTTCTATGCTTAAAACTCTTCTTTCATGTCCTCTTAATACACATACTTGTATTCTTTCATAGAAATTCCAAATTCTGATTGTTTTATCATTAGAACCAGATACAATGAATTTCTGATTTTTTGTCAATTGTAGACACTTGATTTCGTTTTTATGGCCTTTGAGAGTGGAAACAAGCTCATATGTGATAAGGTTTCATATGATAATATTGCTATCATCTCCGCCTGAGATGGCGAATTCGTTGTCTTTTGTTAATTGAAGACAAAAAACGTGGTCTTCGTGGCCTTTTAATATGAAAATTTCACGAGGGACATCAAGACTCCAAACTCGTAAAGTGTTGTCTCGGGATGCAGATATTATTTTTTGACTGTCTGTGGTGATGAAAAGGGAGTTTATTATATCTGAATGGCCTGTAAGAACGGCTTCATATTCAGGATCAAGAAGATTCCATATGTGGATTTTGTGTTCTGTTGTAGCTGCTACAACTTGTAAATTGTCAAGAGAAATTTGAAGAATAATTATTTTTGCATGAGTGTTTTTCACTGTTGGCGCCTTCTTCAAATCGTCAAATTTTCATATTTGGAGCTTTTCATCTTTTGAAGCCGCTATCAAATAGCTGCTATCACTTGACAAAGCAAGAGCAGTAACTTCTGCCTCACAGCCTGTCAAAGTAGCTTCTCTTTTATTACTCTGCACATTCCATACAATTACTGTATTATCAGTAGATCCTGAAGATACCAAAAATTTGTTATCTCTTGTAACAATTAAATGTTTTACTTCCCCAGTATGCCCTCTCAGTACCATTTCTTTTCCAAGCTCCTCAGTGCTTCATATTCTAATTTTATCGTCATAAGACCCACATATAACAAACCTGTTATTGCAGCAGATTTTTAAATATTTATTTTGTGCGTCATTTCCATCAAATTGGTAAACCTGCTTATTGTTTTCTGACAGATCCCATACCCTTACAGTGCAATCATATGATGCTGATACAATATAGCGATTATCATTTGTTATGTCGACGCAGAGGACTTCTCCATTGTGGCCTTCATAGGTGAGCTTTTTTTCGGTTTCATGCATATAGAAGACGACTAGCATGTTATCATTTGAGCCTGTGACGACCAATTCACTGTCTTTTGACACAGCCATACATGTGATCTGGGCAGCGTTTCCTGATCTTGAACTTGCTTGGCCGCTTTCAATATCGTAAATTTGCACAAAAATGTATTCAGAGATCGCAATAATGTATTTGCTATCTTCTGTCAGCTGAAAAAAGTTAATAACTCCTAAGTCTACAAGGGATTTGTATTCAGCCCTTTCTTGGACATTTCATATTCTGCACGAAGTATCTTCTGACACAGATACAATATATCTGCAATTATTGCTAAAAGCTACTCTTGTCACTCCTCCAGCATGCCCTGTGAGCTGAATCATTTGATTTTTTTCAAAAACTCACAAATGCACTATTCCATCTGCCGTCCCAGCCGCAATAAATTCATTATTAGAAGAAATATCAACAGAATTGACAGGGGAGTGCAAATCTTGGCTTGATATCACTGTTTTATTGTAAAGGTTCCAGTACTTCACAGTTCCATCATATGACCCTGATACCAAGTAGTTATTATCAAGTGTCGCTTTTAAACAGCTGACTTCTTCATTATGCTTATCCAAAAGAACCTCAAGCTCAGTGCCTGTTTTTATATTGAAATATTTTGTGCTTCTGCGATGCTCTGAGCCTGTTTTTTCGAGCGGTGACTGGACTTTGTTGGCGAGATCTATTACTTTGATATCACCCGATTTGGTGCCAACATACACAAAATTATCGTTGTTTGCGATGCTTCCAAAGTTAAGATCAAATATAGTAGGATTGAGAAATTGGTTGGCGGCACTGTCAATGTCGTCGATTGTTATGGAGATCGGAGATATCATAAGATAACAATTAAATTATAAGAAAAGGACAGAATTATTAAAAACGTTACATATGGAGGTGATTTAATAACTTTAAGTTTGAAAACTGAACTAAAAAATTATGGGTATTAACTATGAGCATTTTTCATAAATTCCATGTTTTGATGTGAGGATAATTTTCTTTTATAATAAATATTTAGCAGAAAATTATTTTTAAATACTTACATTATTCCTCACTTAAATTTCTATTTAGCTCCATCTCATAGAGTTTTATTAAATGTTTGTACTTGCTGATGCAGTTTTTCATTTTTGAAGCTTTAGATTTATGCTTTATTTTATAGTTCAAATGCTCTTCTCTGAGTTCATCAATAATTTTTTTATAGTTCTTTTTATCCTCGTCTTTCCCGCCTTGCAAAGAAATTAAGTCTTTCATGCTTTCTACTTCATTTTTGTACCAATCTAAAATGAAATCACAAAGCAATACAATTCCTTTAAAGCATTTTTCAACACCCATGGAATATTCAGGCAAAAACTCGAAAATCCCAGTTATCAAGCTTCTGATTTGTCGAGAATAATTCGTTAAAATTTGATTGCAATATTCTTTAACTCCAGTCATTTTTTCATCTGCAAAATTCAGCTGCTCATCTAATGTGACGTCTAAGTTTTTCAAAATTGTTTTCCCTGTGCTTTTTAGGTTCAAAATTTTTTGCATCAAAGTTTCCTTGCTTGACTGAGGATCGATTTCTGGAAGAGGAGATCGAAACGGCTTACTTTTTGAAGCAGATGCTTGTGTTAATTTCATGAAGGATGGAGTATGGGGTCTTCGAGATCTTTTTCTAGGAGATACGCTTAAGCTTTCCATTAGTGGCATAGAGTGTTCCTCAATTTTTTCTAAGTTTTTTGATTCTTTTGTGTATTGAATTCTGCATAAGAAGCTGTCTGAGTCTCTTATCCTTACTGTTTTATTCCCAATTTTCATATAAAAATTAAGCCACTCTGGATTTCTTGGCAATAAACTGCCTTCTTGAGTTTCTATCGATTTTGTCGGACTAAACGAAGAATCTAAATCAGTGCATTTTGGGTTTATCTGCACATTTGAATATACTTTCATTATAACTGCTATTTCTGCTTGATTTTCAACAGCATTTCCATCAAGACATCACTCACAAATACTTCCTGTATGTCTTCCAATAACCTCCGCATTACACTTCACACACTTTTCAATTTTCTCATCAACTTCAATTGTTTTCGCAATATAATTTTTTCCAGGCTCCTTTCCCATCATTTTCCATCCAGGAGAAATTGACCTTCCCCTTTTCTTTAAATTTTCGCAGTCATTACAATTTTTTATATTTTCACTATGTTTTTCATTCTGTTCAGGCCGAAAAATATAGTCTAATATTTCAAGCAAAGTGATCACGAGATCTCTTTTATTTGAAATATCATAATTTGTGTCAAGGAGAGGAATTAACGAAGTCAAATGCTTGAGAGAATTTAGGAATTTTTCATGTTGCTGCTTTGAGTTTTCGAAGAGACTGAGATCTTCGTCTTTGTCAATTATGCTATTGACTTCTTTTAGCCTGTTTTTGTACTCGAAAAGCTTGTTTCTGGAAGATGGGAAAGGAGAGAGTTTTCCTTTAAGACGGGAAGAGTCTAAGATGTCAGATGGAACTCTGAGACGTTTTGGCTGACTTGGAGATTCTTCGCGACGAAATTTCAGATGATAATTGCTATGAGAAATTTCCATGATTTAAATAAGGAATATTAAAATTTTTAATTCTATTAAATTGTTATAAAATGGTACTTGAAGCATTAATGTTTATTTAAAGCATATTATTATCTAATAGATGCAATTATGCTACTGGAAAGCTGTTTAAAGCCTGTTTCTTCTTCATAAAAGTGAGTTTATTTCAAATTTCACTAAGCAATAATTGTTTCATCACTCTGCATTTAAATTTCAATTAAATTAAACAGTAAGCTTATTATATGCACCTTTATATCTTTTTTTAGCTGAGCCCATTAATCAGCTTCTTAAAGCCAATTAATCAAATAAAATTTAAATTGAGTGATTTATAGCATATAAGCTTACGTATTTATTAAAGATATATTTTTATAAAAAACAAATTTCTAGAAAGACTTTAAAAAATTTGGATATTGACAATATATTTCTTCTAGAAGATTATAGCTATAGATCTTTTAAAAGAAATTTGTTCTAAATAGGAACAATAAAGGCTCTGCTAACTACACATTTTATTGCTAACCTCAAATATAAAGGGTGGACTATTGGCTCATCAATCTGAGAGGTAAAATGTTGAAATACTTTTAAATTCATTTAAATAGTTAATTATCGCAGGATCAATCAAATAATCAATTCAGAGATCGATATTTCACATCAAATTTGGGAAAAAATTGCCAAATCTAGAATTGCTATAATTTCAAATTAATAAAATTAGTTGATTCATAGCATTAGCTCTTGATAGTTAAATTCTTATCAAATAATAACAATATTTCTGGGTTATTTTGATAGCATCCAATTCCAAAGATTGAAATTTTTTAGCTGCCAATTTTTTTCCAAATATCTGTTCGAGCTAATTATCTTGATTTTGATGTGCCTTTAATTAATATCACTAAATTTGTTATAGATTAATCTTTTTTACTGCTATATTTAAATCCCTATCAAAATTACTTATCAATAAACATTTATTTTTTCCGCTCAAAAATCCCCTTTTTGCTGGAAAACTTATGGATTGTTATTTTCAATGATAACCCGACTTTTGCAAAATATAATCGATATATATCATTTCTCAATATCTTTTACCAATCTTTTGACCCAAAAAATTATTTATTTTAAATTTATTAGTAATTCAATTTAAGTACCAAACTGATTTTTGAAAACAATTTTATTAATAATAATTATTTATGATTTTATTCATAATTATTTTAACGCTAATCCCAAACTTCTTACAAACGAATGAAAATATCACCTTTTCTAGTCATAAAATGGCTTATAATTATAATGGATGTATAACCAAATATCATATATTGCACATCTTGAGCTTTTATCCAATTTTTAACACTTGCATAATCAAAGGATGCTGGAAATAAAGAAAATCCCCTTTGATTATTGACTGCCCATAAATAAAACGCAGAAATTTTTATATCTCCCACAATGTGTCGAATAATTTATAATGGGTGTTCTCGTGAAGTACCAGTTCGTTATATTTTTGCTGTGCTTTATATGCAACATGTCGAGGCATGCCATGCTGGAAGGCTGGGCAATGGCTTTGCCTCATGTCCACTCAGATATGCACTTTTCGACGACGTGGATTGGCGCACTGGATATGACGTTTTTGTTTATGTACGCCCTTGGGAATATGATTGCTGGAGCAATTGGGGATTCTTATAGTAGAATTCTTGTTGTCTCGCTTGGACTGATTGTGTCGTCAGGCTTTTGGGGAATCGTAATCATCCAATTAGGTATGGATTTTAATCATGTCAAGCGTGGACCAGGCACCGATTTATTTGATATTTTTTGGGATTATGGGATGTTTACAAGGTGGAATTTACCCTGGAACAGTTGTTATTATGGGAAACTGGTTTCCCAAAGAATCAAGAGGGAAAATTCTTGGTATATGGTCGTCCTGTACAGCAGTCGGAAATATCTTAGGATCTCAATTTTCAGCTGCCGCAATGAGTATAGGCTTCTCCTGAAAAGAATACCTCATTGTTTTAGTCCTAAACCTATGCTTAGTTGGCTGCATTTTTTGGGTTTTCGGAAGAGACTCAGCAGTAAATGACCCCACTCTCCCCAAAAAGCAGCGAATTTCAGCATTCCAAGCATTAAAAATCCCAAAAGTAATTCCATACGCTTTAGCATTTTGCTGCTTAAAAATGCTGAATTATGGTCTCCTTATGTGACTTCCCTACTTTTTAAAGACTGATCAAGACCTTCGTGAAGAAATAGTTGCAGCATTAGCAGGACTTTTTGATATTGGAGGGGTAATTGGGTCAATTACTTTAGGCTGAATAAGCGATAAATGGCTTGACAGAGTGATTACAGCTATGATTGCTTGCATAATCCCTATCCCAGGTTTAGGTATTTTTAGAAGTATATCAGGGGATGAATATTGAATGTTTTTCATTATTATCCCGATATTAGGATTTGCATTGGGAGGAGGGACTGCGTTTATATCTGCAGTCGTTGCTGCAGATTTAGGACAAGACCAAGCAGATGAGCCTGAAGAGTCCAAATCGACGATTGCAGGGATTATGGATGGAGCAGGAGGTTTTGGGGCAGGGTTGGGACAAATTATTGTAAGAAATAATTAGATTGGAGGACTGCAAAATGTTAGCTGAAGTGCGGTATTTATTTATATGATTTTGGTTGGGTGTCTTGCTTTGCTTTGTATTTCGCCTTTGGTTGTGCAGTATATTAAAAAGAGAAAAGCAGAAAGATTGGTAGAATTAGATGACAAAAAAGAAAATTCTATGGAGATTTCGTTGAGCGTAGATTAAAGACATATTGATAAATAAGAGTTAAAAATTGGTTTCACAACGTTTTGTTTTTCCTTCTACTGGCTGAGTTTTATACAGCAATTTCATATGTTGGCAGCGTTTCCTCAAAGAGTTTTAAGCAAAGATATTTTCTTAAAAAAACAAAAGTTCTCGAAGGATTTAAAAATTTTGGATATTGGCAATTAACATCTTCTAGAAGATTATTAAATTGAATCAATTAATCATTAATAAAAGTGAAGAGATCCAATTACTTTCTGAGACTTCTATTAAGCTTATGAGCTATAATGGATTTGAAATATAAATGGCTAGCACTTTTTTGTCTATATACTCAATCCATTTTTATTTTTGTGTTAGCAAATTTACAGCTGAAATAAAAGGAAATTTTTTCCTATCTGATAGCAAGTTACATAATAAGCTGTATTCATAATAGTAAAAGAGGTAATAAAGTTCACTTACATTAATATTTTGAAAAATCCAATATGTGATTTTTGCTATTTATTTACCTATAAATATGTATAAAGATTGGGATTTAAGATCTGGATATATATCGGCAGATCGATAAATACAGAAGGTATGGTGTTTTTAATATAATAAGAATTAAGATGAATATAAACTTTAGATCAAGTTTGCTAAATTTGCCAAGGATAAGAGGAGCATTCCATTTGCTTCTTTCAAATATTTCAATAATATATTTACTTAAATTAAATAAATTGAGTGTTTTAGATTATTAATTTAGTTTATATCTTAAAATGCCACTGTATTATAATAGTCAAAAATTAAAATTTTATTTGAATTCTCAATTGAGCTCAATATCCATTTTAAGTAAAAAATTTTTGCATAAGAGAAAGGCTTTATTAATTAAAATTGCAAATATAAGTTAAAATAAGCTAAGGAGCGCAGAATATGAATAGAGAGATATCACCTTATTATGAGCTGAAAAGCACAGGATGAGTATAATTTGAATGCTCTTGAGTGCGTAATTAGGTTCAGCGAGAAAAACAATCAGGAGTTGTACTGTATATTGATTCGTTCGTCTTGGTTTTCAGATAAAACTTGAATTTTACATTTTCTTAACCAAAGTAAGAAATTGGTTTTATGAAATTTAACCATCAAATCACTGGCCATATATATATGAAGCATTATCAGCATTAGAAGCTATATGTGAGACATAATATTTTCGCTGCAAATTTTAATAATTTCTAACCGGAAATGGATGTTATAGAATAAAATTAATCTTATTTCATATTTAATTTGGCACTTACTTGATTATTTTAATCTATATTATTCTATAAATTTCTTAAACTAATTTTCTCCAAATATTCCTCTTTCTTTCAATCTATATTTATATTAAATCTAATGATTTTACTAGCACAATTAAATAAATAATAAATATAAATCTTTCGTTTAACAATTGTGCAGCATAGATTGGCTTGCGACGAATTATACACTTCAATCAAATCTTTACAATTTGTGAATTCAAAACACAATTTTAATTACTCAAACATTTTGATTATTTATCTTTGAAAAATTTCAAATATAAAATGCTGTTGTCATATTTGTAAATAAAATGTTTCAGATTATTATATTAATTAAATTATAATTATTAAAATATGGGGGAGCAGTCTGAAATGAGACAAATGGGCTCATCATCATTGGATGAGTCAAACCTTTCAGTGAGAGATTTACTCAGTGATCTTAAAGAGCTTGTAGATCAAGATAAAAAGAGAAAAGCAGAAGAAGAAAAAACAAGAAATGATGAAATTGAAGCTTTGAATCTACTTCTTGGCAATGAAAAAGTAGCTGCACAACATATTTTCAATCTCAAAAAGCATAATCCGTATCAAGTTCTTCATCAAAAAAACAACGAAGACTTAAGAAAAGTTGCAGGGTGCAAATTTGCAGAAATAGAACTTTATAGAAAATTGTGCTACTCATTTGGCTTGAACACAAATGTAGTAGGCCTATTAAAAGCCATTTGGAAAGAAAGAAAAAGGGCAAGGCTTTCATATATTATTTCAAAAACCTTGATGAGCTGGAAGATGATTTGGCCCTTGCTAGCTGCAGCAATATCAACAACATCAGGAATACTTCATTGGGGTTCAGATTCTGGGTGGCCCTACACTGTTGGAGTTACATTTGCCATAGTTGTATTTTTTGCAATTGTTTTCGCCTTGCATGCAAAAGAAAGAAAACGTGGATCTTATAGAGAATATTACGAATAATTTCATCATTTATTTTAATATTATAATATGGAAAAAATAAAAATTAATAAGAAATGCCATGCAAAGATACATCTTTATAGCCTTGAAGAAAAAGTTAAGATCATTTTGCAATCCAAACAAACCTTGCACAAATAATTTATATTAATTTCGATTAATTTGAAAATTTTTATCGAAATTTTGCTTTTAAATCTTTTCAAATCGAGCTATCAAAGCATTTCAAAAGTCTGAAATATATGAATTATTTATTTCATATTCTGTTAATATCATACAAATTATAGTAAGTGATTTAAATTTAAGTAGGCTGAGTCGCCTTGGTAATATAATAATAAATAATATCTTCTTAATTCTTTAAAAGAAATTCAGTAAGTCAAGCATTTTTAAGCGAATTTCATTTGTTTATAATTAATATGAAGATTAAAGAGGTATTTTCTATTTTTGAGAATAAGAGAAAAGAAAAAGAAAGGCCAAGGCAAGCCAATGAAGAACACCATAAAATAGTGATGGAGAAAATTGAAAATTTTATTATTTCTGATACAAGAACTTTGTCAAACGAACATCTTTGAAGGATCATAAATGACATATGAGATTCAATTGATTATTCTGCAACAGTTTCCAATGAAGGTGAAAATTTAGCAGATGATGAATTTTTGTCGCTTAGAAAAATGTATAAAGATTATGATTTAAGGGTCTGAATATATATCAACAGATTAATAGATGCAAAAGGTCAGGAACTAATTAATAAAATGAAATAAATATTCAGAATAATGAGTTTATGATTTATCACGCTAAAATTGATTTGTAAATTAGTATTTTACCTATGAAAAGCCATTTAAAATATCAATAATTAATTCATTGAGAATGTAATCAAATATTGGAATAACTTCGTCAAGGATTGGCACAACTAATCAATGTGAGTCCAGAGTAATTAATATTAAAGAAACAATATTAAAATTAAAATCAGCCTTTGAATTAATTCCGCAGGATGAACATTATCTACATTTCTGTTATTTTGGCTTTTATTTTAATTTAATATTCAAACATTTGCTATTGTAAATAGACTAATTATTGAAGAATGTCAGCATTTAATATGAGAATTATGCTACAAAAGTTCTTGAACTACTCAATAAATTATAAAATATAATTTATTCATACACCAAATTATAATTTTAAATAGCAAATAAATCTGAATAGTTTTATAAGAAAATTCTGGGAAATAGAAGCGAACAGAATTCATTATAAGAAATAAGATATTTTCTTTAAAAATGAAATCTGATTGGCAGATTTTCTACATAAAATTTTGTTTTGGAGTGAAGCTATAAAAAAATGCAAATATTCATAAAAACATTAACTGGAAGAACACTTATTCTTGACGCAGAATCTTCAGATATTATTGCTAATATAAAAACAAAAATTCAAGATAAGGAAGGAATTCCTCCTGATCAACAAAGACTCATTTTTGCAGGAAAGCAATTAGAAGATGAAAGAACTTTAGCAGGCTACAATATTCAAAAGGAATCAACTCTTCATCTTGTGCTAAGGCTAAGAGGAGGATTTCAAATTTTTGTCAAGCTCTTGACTGGCCAAACCATAACTATTGATGTTGAGTACTCTGATAGAATTGACATCGTCAAAGATAAAATACGGGATAAATCGGGAATGCCTCAAGATCAGCAGAGAATTATGTTTGCTGGAAATCAGCTAGAAGACGGCAGAACGTTGGCCGATTATAACATTCAAAAGGAGTCAACTCTTCATATGTTTATAAGATGCTTTGGAGGTATGCAACTATTTCTTAATGACTAGCTATTCTCATTCGTATCATATCAGCTCTTGATCTTTAACACTCTTTAGAATATTGAAATTATCTTAATCTATGCTTCTGTAATTATGATCTTCATAATATTAAAATATTCAGACTTATTGAGACACATTCGTAGCCTTATTGGCCTTGCAAGAGCGATATTAGCTTTTCAACCAAAATTCTGATAAATTACAGCTCATAAAAAATGCATAAATTATATATATTTAAATAAAGAATAATTATTAGATTATCATTTAATTATATGATTCTTACTTAAAAAGATATATAACTTTATTTAAAAATCAAATTTGTTTGATAAATATAAGCAGTAATCAATATCCTCTATACACGTCGACTCTAAACGTGTCTTTGTATATTTCCTAGTATTGAATTTTTTATTAGGGTGACTTGGATCCTTAGATCCACTATGCTTTTCTGTAAGAATTTTATCGAGCCCTTCACTACGCTGCTGCTTTTCCTTTATTTGTTCAAAAACAAGATTTATTTTTCGATAATCGTAACTGCTCGAATATCCAACCCCATTAGGAGCACTATATCATGCATAACTATACTTTGGTTCTTCATCAGTGCCATGATAGATTTTTCGTACAAATCTTTTATTTCTTTTCTTTTGCCTCTTTTCCAGCGGTTTTTTGGGCTTTTGAGTTTTTATTATTGCTGATCTCCTTTGACTCCGAAACTGTCTTTCCATATTTATAGATTACAATAGCATGAATAAAATGAGGTATTTAGCTCTCGAAATCTGTAAATTTTATCGCTTATACAGAAAATAATTCATAATCTACTATGAATATGACTATTTAAGCAATAAAATGTTTTCTATAAATAAAATGATTTCATATGACTTAGAAATTTCAAGCAGAACTAAGCAATTTGATGGTATGAACGAGTTAAAATCTAAAACATCTGTTTTTACTGTCCCTAATAGTCCTCAAGCAGAAAAAGTATTCAGAAAAAATTGCCAATTTTATGAAAATCATGTAGAACTTCGTCAAGCTTACCAAGATTACCTTAATACATACCATCATATCACTTCTCTGTATTCAATTGGTATATTAGACAACAACTATAATCTGTTCATTTATGACACAGAAAACGATAGAGAAGAATCAAAAATACTAGAAATTCCAGGATTATTAAGCCAATTTACATTAATTGTCCCACTTCCAAATAGTGAGCTATTCTGTATATCTGAAATATCCAATGCTTCTTTTAATGCTTTTATAATTGACAGAAATTATAAAATAAGAATTCTCCCATACATTCAGTCTAAATGATTTACATCAGCTCTATATTTTAATGGAAGTATTTATTGTGTTAGAGTAATGGAGGAAGGCTACTCATCTATTTCATCAAAATTATATCAATTTTCTTTGAGTGAAAATAGATGAATTAAGTTGCCATCTATCCCAAATGTTGAATACAACTGCAATTCTATACTAGTCAATAAGAATATTTTGATTGCTGGATATATGAGTCAAAATCTTTTGATATACTCAATTGAAATTAACTCTTTTTCGAAAATTTCTTATGATTTTATAGCCAATAAAGTTAAAATTTTGGTAAAAGCAGAAAGATTATATTTATTTGAAAGCGGCCAAGATGGATTAATTTATGAAAGTGAAGAAGATAATGAGTATTCCTGGCAACGCATAGGATGGTCAAAAATCGATAAATACTGCAATCAAATGAATTGATCATATAATAAAGGAAAAATATATATTTCGATGCTTGATTCCGAGCTTACACGATCATATTACAAGTTTGATTTAGATTCCAAGGTTACTCATGAAGCTGCTTACTATAGTAAGCATATAGCAATCAGAAAAGAAGATCAAAATCTTGAAAGCTATAATCAAAACTTCAAGATTGAGCCTGCTCACTTAGCTATTTACAATGATGAAAAACTATCTCTTTGAGATATAGGTGACAATATTGAAAGGGTTGAATGCTTGGAGGAACTAATCAAGCTCAAACCTAATGATTCTGAGAATTATTATGAAAAAGGATGATGTCTTCATAATTTGGGCAGATATATCGAAGCCATAGAGTGCTTAGAGCAAACAATCAAGCATAACCCAGGCCATATGAAAGCTTATAAATTAAAAGGATCTATTCTCAGTCAGTTAGAAAGGCATGAGGAAGCCTTTGAATGCTATAGAAAAATAGCCAAATTTGACTCTTATTTTAAATAAAATAACTTATAAAACCATATGTGATGATCAAACTTCTCTATTGGAATTTGTATATAAATATTAAAATTATTAAAAATAGCCCCATAAATAAACATTATGATTTCAGAATACAAGCTCTTCAGTCAAGTGAAAATTAGACAAAAAGTTTTTTATCATAGTGCAAACGAAAATATGATAAAAATCTCTGATTCAGATGCAATTTCAAATTCTGAAATACAAAATTTTCATAAATTACCAGAAGAGCCCCATTTTGATGGTCTTCCAAAATATTTGAAAGCAATTGCCAGAGTATCTCCCATTGAAGAATCATTTTACATATGCATTGGAATTGGATTGATTGAAGCTTTAATTAGATGTAAAGATCAGCCCAAAGGGGAAATTTGCATCCAAAAATTGAATTGCGCTATTCAAAAAATTGAAGAAAATAATACAGGTATTTTAAATAATGAAATCGAGAAAGCTATAGGTATTTTCATAGAAATGACCAATCTTTTATTTTCGCAAGATATCAGTAAAGTTCAGGCTCTTGAATTGCTGTATGATCATAAAAATAATAGCTTTTCTGAAGCAGTTTATTCAATAGGAATTATAATGCGTTGCCTGTCTCAAAATATCGAAGATAGCAACCAAATTGATTTAACCAGCAATTTATATGAGAGTTTTCCAACTTCAGAGTTTTCAAAGATTTTTGGATTAATAATTTATTCACCAAGTCCTGTATATCTACTGTCACTTGATGCTCACCTTATTCCTTTGGTTCATTTATTCTACAATAAAGTTGAAAACTCATACTGATTAGTCTATCACAAGGCTCATAATGAGTTATTCATAAGAAATGAAGCTGATCTAAGTAAGTTTCCTTTTGTATATAACAAGTATGATTACTCTTTATCAAAAAGAAAGCATTTCAGATTAAAACCTTTTAGTTCTCATTTTGTATCCAGTGCTGGAGCATTTCCTGAAAGAGATTCGCTATTTTTATGTATTGGGATTGGCATATGGGAATCTTTAATAAGAGTACTAAAAGAAAAATATTCAGAAATGACAATAGCAAGCTTTAATGCTTTTTTTGTTGAAGAGAATTTGATAGCTCTTAGGCAAGAATTCGGAAATAACGCCGATTTTGTAATAGCGGGATTTTTAATTTTAAAGAGAGCATGGTCTTGTCCAAATAAGTTAAAAACTTTAAGAGAGTTCCATGAAAAAATGAAAACCAATGAAAATAACTCAGCCTATATAATAGGAACGATAGTAAAGTTTATAATTTATCTTTCAACTTATAGAGAAAATCCGCTCATATTCAAGCAGATATCCAGCAATATGAGTTTGAAAGATGCTTTTAAAATATGTGAGATAATATCATGTGCTCTATATCTTAGTATCAGTTTGTATGTTCCTGAACGTCATAAATTTACTCCAACACAAGATTGAAACTATACTTTACCAATATTTATTTCATGGAACAAGCAAACTCAGTCATTTTCGCTTCTTTATAACAAATGAATGATTGACTTTGAAATAAATCCTGAAATCACTCGAAATTGTTTTCCATTTGTGCTACACGCTCAAATAAAAGGCAAAAAATCCAGAGGAAAATGAGAAAGAATGGATTTACCAGTTTTAGCCGTAAATATAAGATATAAATGGCGAAGGATTATTACTAAAAACAACATAAATCCGGCGTTTTTTGATAGCCTTAGTGCTTCTATTGAAAATATCCTCTATAAAATTTGAGGTACTGAAGATAATCAAGAAATTGATGACTTAATAAATGTGATAAGAAATTTCAATGAAAATCAATCGGTTTGCTTTGAGGGAGAATGAGTAGATGATTTGCGAATTAAAGAATTAGCGACAAATATTTTAAACAGATTTACTGATATTCTTTCAAAAAAAAGTATGTGTTTAAAATGATTTAAAGGTTTATCAGTGCGGATTGAATTTCTTATTTTGAAAATTGTTAATATGAAGGGAAGTAGCTTCAAAATAGACTTAATAATAAACATTTTGAAATCTTTTGAATACGAGTTTGATCCAGCTCCACCTAAAAAACTAGAGTTTAGTCAAATCGATAAATTACTGATAGGAAAAATGAGATTTTAAAAAAATCTTTTTAACTTAAATTTTTTATTTTGTTAAGCAATTCTTGAATTTAATATATATAAGCATATAAGAAATTTCAATACTAGATAATTAAATATATTTCTTTAATTATGTATAGCATGTATATAAAAATTTAAGCTATATAAGGTTCATGCATATAATGCAGGTTTATGAATGAAAAAGTGCTAAATTGAAAAAGAAGCCATCAGTTTAAAATATCAAATATATATTTTAACAGTATCCATCTTATCGATAATATTCTTGCAAATTTTGCTAAGCTTATAATATGGAGACTGAAATTCGAAATCCACTCAATTTGCTTAATTTTCAGCTAAGCCTTATTGGAAAAATCGTAAACAATGAAGCAAATGAAACTCAAAGCCAGCCAAATCAAAAAGCTAGTAATACATTATTAAATCCAGAGCAACTGGAAGTTAAAAAATCTGCGCTTTTGAGCAAATCCAATAGCCCAGAAACAGAAGAAGATTTCAGAAGAACTTGCTTTATTTATGAGAAAAATAATAAAACTGCTAACTGAAAGACTAAAAAAGCATATAAAGAGTATTTCGACGCTTATCACCAAATTAATTCTCTTCACCATATTATAAAGATCAAAGATAAAGCTAAATTGTATGTTTACGACACTGAAAGTGAAAAAGAAGACCAGATAGTGCTGAAAATACCTGAAAAATTGAGCAGTTTTACATCTATTGCTGAACTTCCTAATCAAGAACTATTCATTTATGGCAAAGAAAACAAAGTCTCTGGGATTACATTGAAAATTGACAGTGATTATAAAATTCATAGGCTGCCATTTGGAATACCTTGTTTTGGATCTTCAGCTATCTATTTCAATAGAAATGTCTATTGCTTCGGTGGAAGAGACGAAAATTTGCATGCCTTGAATATATCCAGAAGATTTGATTTAGATAAAAATCAATGAAAAAACTTAACTCGATTGCCAATACTTAACTACTATAATAATAGTGTCATATTTAAGAGAAACATTTTACTTCCTGGACCTGAACCTTATCTTCAGCAATACTCAATTGACATTAATTCTTTTTCAAAAATCCTTTTTAAGTTCAAAGTAGGAGATAAATTTCTGATAAATGCAATAGAAAGATTGTATTTGATTGAGCGCTCTGGATTTATATATGAAAGTAGAGCTGAAGATCAGTATGCTTGGAAGCAAATTTCAAATTCAGTAATCAATCATTTTCCATTACAAATAAATTTTTGCTATAATAAAGGAGGATTTTATATTGGATGCATTGACCCAACCAGAGAAGCATTTAATAGTCGTTACTACAAGTTTTGTTTGAATGAAAAAGTTCAGATCGAGATAAAAAATCGTTAGTTAAATATAATTCATATAATTTTATGATAGAGAGCATAAGAGAATTCATATAATTATCAATTAAATAGATTTAATTAAAGAAGAAACTTATAAACTGCAACGAAAATAATCTAAAATGCCAATTAAAGATTTATTTATAGTAACCAATTATTAAAACCACAACAACTGAGAGAGAAAAGATCTGCTCTCTTTTGAATAAATGGAAAAAAAGAAGACTTCAGAAGAATTTATTTGTCTTATAAGCAAAATTATTGTATCGCTAGACCAAAGATTATGTTATTAAAAGGATATTTTGAAAGTGGAAATAACAGCGAGTATGCTTGAAACAAAATTAGTAATTTTCAAGAGTGTCCTTACGCAGAAGGTATTGATCCAAGCTAAAATAATTTAGCTTATTTTTCTGTTATTATGGAGAGCCATTCAATGAATATATATAAATTTGATTTGGATCGCAAGATTATAAAATTAGTTGCTTTTAATCATTAATAGTTTAAAATTTTATCCAAAGCACTCTTGTTGATATAATTGATAATGAATATGGAATTTCGAAAATGGAATAGTGAGTATATTTGAAATAAAAAACTTGCAATATAAAAAGTTATTATACAAAGTCTCCAGCACGAGCTGCAAATTTCAGAATATTTTCTATTATGTTTAAACCTTCAATGAATATATATCAACAAAATATTTGAGTTTATAGATAAAAGCTAGAAGCAAGCTACCAATTGCTAATCAAAGATCAAGCATATAATATATTCGCAGATCAAAGATATATGCAGTTTAATTTATAAATTGAACAAATATTTAAATTTACATTATTTAGAAATATTATATTTTATACTTAATTAACCAAGTTCTAATAAGTCAGAAATAAA
>CATKHM010000253.1:0-25168 GCA_949751825.1 Blepharisma undulans
CTGGAGTGTCGATAAAGGTAAAAGTGCTAGAACTCTCAGGGTCAGTAAAATCATAACGACAACAGCTAACTGTTTGGCTTTCATCTTGCACTTTCCCGCTCTCTGTGTGCTTAAAATCAAACTCAGTTTGTGGAAAGTTTGTGGTTGGGATTGCTATTTTTTTATTTTGAAGAGTTCCGTCTCTGAAAAAATTGGTAATGGTATTAATGAAAGTTGACTTTCCAGAGCCTGTTTGTCCAATAATTAAGGAAACAATATTCTGGCATGGAGGAATATTGAGTTTTGCACGTTTTGCAGGAAACTTAGTTTCTTCTGCTCGTCTTTGAGAAATTTTTTCTTCAAAAGATTTTATTTTTTCCAACTCAATTGAATTTATATTAAATTTTTTTGCTGGCTCTACATTTACAATAGGCCCATCAGAAAGATCTGAAATTTTTTCTTGCCTTTTATATAGTTTATCCTTGATTGCTATTTTCAAATTTTTTTGTTTATGAGCTCCTGATTCAATCAATTCTGTAAGCTTATTAACCTTGCTGATCAATGCGATAATTATATCTGCAGATGAATTATCTTTTGATTTCTCATGATGACGCTTATGATCATGGTGATGATGTTTTTTCTTTTGCTTATTTCTTTTTTTATCATAACTGCTCGAACTTGATTGCGAAGAGGAAGAAGATGAAGAAGAAGATCTTTGTTTTTTGTTATTTATTGCTTTTTTATTGGTTTTGAGAATTTTTATACTTTCTTGACTACTATTACTTTCATTATCGCTTGAGCTTGATTCTGAGCTGGATGATGATTTGTTTCTTTTTCTATGCTTTTTATGATTCTTTTTAGCATTTTCTTTTGGTAATTTATCCTTTTTGTGAGGCTTGATACTAGGCACTGTTCCTTCTTCTTCTTCTTCTTCTTTGCCTTGAGATTTTTCTTCAGGAACCTTTTCTTTCTCAGCCTCTTTACGCAATTTTATTTCATCTTTTTGTCTATAATTTTTGTTTTTATGGGAGCCTTTGTGGAAACTACTTTCATCAGAAGAGCCTGAGCTGCAGTTTTTATTTTCATTGGAATCTTCAAGTACACATAATAATGATGGTGACACTTCTTTCCTCTCTTCTTTTTTCTCATGTTTTGTCTTATCACCTTTTAAGGGATTAGATGTGCGACTTTCGATTTTTTCTTTCGTGGGAGATTTCTCTTGGACTGGATTTTTGAGATTAGGAGATTTTAAAACAGGAGGATTAATAGCTGATGGTGCAAGAGTAGTAGAGAGGACAGAGGGCTTGATTTTATTGAGTTTTGGTTGTTCTTGAATATTAGATTTGGGAGAAAATAACTGATTTTCAATAGCACCATTGATTAAATTTGAAGGAGAAAGTTTATCTATATCCAAATTTGGTTTTTTAGCTAAATTCAAAGTTTGTTTGTTTTTAAATGACAATGCAGGATATTTGTTATCAGTATTCTTAAGTTGTTTTGGAGATTTAATATTTGCTAAATTTTTTGTTTCAGATTCCTCATTTGGCTGGGCTCGATTATTTTTAATTCTTTTAACCTTATGGCCAGAAAAAGCAGAAAGGTCCTTCCGCCTTAATGAAGGTTTCATTTTATAATTATAGAAGGAATGCAAATGGATGGTGAGTTGTTTCAGATAGCTGGCAAATTTTAATTTATATAAATGCGCTTTTATATGCAATAAGGAATGCTTTATAGTTATAAAATCTAGCATTTTCAATTTTTCTGAAATATCTATCTATTAAAATTGAAGCTTTTTGTTTATTTGCTACCATAATTTAGTTTGCAATGTAATAATTAGATTTCTGTACTCTCATGATTCAGCATTATGCCACTAATCAGTTGCAATATATAACTCTAATTGCTGTTCTAGGCTAGCTTTCTTCGTATGCATTTGCTTTTGCTTCTGCTATATTTTTGATCCCAGAGTAATGCAATCAAATTGGACAGATATATTATAATGCATATTACTTTACATCAATTTTGAGCAGCTATTCTTTTTGTTTCCCTTAAAATAAAGCAATTTTAAATATCATTAATTATTCAAGCAAATTATTTAAATTATTGCTGCGTATGTAAATATAAATGATTATAAAGATTTCTTAAGTTTGAAAACCTTAATCTATAATAATCTGAAAGAAGAAATTTTATTAATTAATAGACCCTTGAATTTCTTGAAGAGCCCTTTTGGATAATAAAATTGATTTTCTGACTTTATGATCTCGCTCTTGTTTTATCTGATAATCTAATTGATTAATTATGCAGTCTATTTCTTCAGATAAATTATAGTGTGGAGCAACTTCTTTTAGCTTTTTAGTAGCATTTTATATTTCATTTTTCGCAAGATTTATACATTTATGTAAATTTTTGACATTAGCTTCAAGTTTATTTTCTTGGCTTCCTAAAGCTTGTGCATTAGAGTTAAACATGTCGAATTGATCCTTCATACTTTGTATAACTTTAATCACACTTTTTTTAGTTTTTTTAGGTATTCGTTTTGTATGATAATGGTTTCCAGGGCCACAGCCACAAATTTTGCAAAAATTATTACTTCCCATGCATGCGCATTTGGAAAAAACTTGACCCATATTATTATTTGGAGTAAACTCTAAACCGCAATGATTATGGCACAAGGAATCATCATTCATACAAACAGTATTATGATAAGTATTTTCATTTTCTAGATTAATTTTTTAGTAATTCGATTTATTACGCTTAGATGAGATTCTGATAAATTTCTTCAAGAACCTTGATCACTGCAGTAAGTTTTGCTCTTTTCTTCGGCGTTCTTTCTTCTTTTAGCTGCATTTTTGACTGCTGAATAATGCTATCGATTTCATCCGAAATATTATAATGTGGTGCAACTCTCAGCAGTCTCTGAATTGCTGCTTTTATATCATCTTTAGCATCTTCTATTGATTTTTGCAATCTTCTTATATCATCTGCAAATTGCTGTTCTTTTTGTCCCAACCTATTTGCTTTTGCGTTAGAACTATCATATTTATCTTTTACATCATGCAAAATACTTTCTACTTTCCTTTGCGTTTTTCTTGGTATTCTCTTGGTATGATAATGACTATCAGGACCATGGTTGCAAACACTGCAAAAGTTTTGGCCCCTCATACAATAACAACCAGAAAAAACTCTACTATTGCATTGCTGAGTAAATTCCAAGCCACATCTCTCATGACATATACACTCATCGTGGGTACAAACTGTATTGTGATAGCTAGTATCAACCCATTCAATCTGCTCAATAGTTTCTGTTTTCACGAAATTCTGATAAGCTTTGGCGTCTGCCAGTGACATCTCTTTAAGTGATTTAACTTCTTGAAGTTTCTCCATTAAGTTATAGAGATTGATCAATTGAGCTTTGGCTTGATGAAAAATTTGTTTGGCTTTATCAATTTCATCATACATGCGTTTGAAGTCTTCAGTGCTAAAACTTCTCATTTCCTTGCATAAGTATTCTAGAATTTGTTTAGTCGTCTTGATAGAGTTTTTTCAGCAGTTTTGCATTGTTATTCTATCTGATTCTTCTAAATCATCAATATCTCTTATATTAAAGGCATTATTGTCCATTTTAAACTTGGCTGCTGGAGAAAATTTAAGTGAACTTTCATTGAAATTTGTGGAGATATTTGAATTGGTAAGCACTAAAATAATATTTTTTTCTACTACTGAAGGAAGAGAATTTCTCAATCTGGCTAGTGCATTTTTGACACTTGCATTTTTTCTGGATTCACTTCCATTTTGGATTATTATAATTGCGTTGATATCTGGATATTTTATGATTTCTTCGCCAATTATTTTGACATTTATATCATCTTGTTCGACGCCTCTGGTATCACTTAAGCCAGGAGTGTCAACAAAGGTGAATGTGCTGTTTGTTTCTGTATGATAAAATCTATATGGAGTGCATCTGCTTGTTTGGCTTTGATCTGATGCCTGCAGAGACTCAGTATGACTGAAATTTCTCTCTGTCTGATCGAAAAATTTATTAGGAACAGCAATTTTTTTGTTTTTGAGTAGCCCTCTTCTAAAAAAATTAGTCATGATGTTAATAAATGTAGACTTTCCAGACCCTGTTTGTCCTATAACCAATGCAACAATATTTTGATCTCGTGGGATATTGAGATTATAGTAATCCTCTATGCTAGGTTTAGGTATTTTTCTTTCTTCTTCATATTGACTTGCATATCATTTGGAATTAGTTCCTTTTACAGATGGCTCCGGCATTTCGCACTCTGGCTCATCAAAATCTAACTCTTGAGTTTTTGGCTGTGAACTGTTTAGTTTTTCAGAAGTACCAAGATTGCGAGGACTTCTAGGCTGAGACTTGCTAGGTTGCCTAGAAGTACTACTATTGCGAGGACTTATTTCCTTAGGATTCCTTGATGAAGAACTATTTGAGCTTTCCCTGCTTTTATGTTTATATCTATGAGAATGATGATTTTTTGGTACTTTGCATTTATTTGTAATCATCTCTTGACTCAAATTTTGCATCAGATAAGACCCATCTGATTCTATTTTATTATTATTCTTGTATTTGCGCGATGTTTGCGGCTTGCGTTCCTCTTCTTCACTTGAGCTTGATGATGAAGAAACTGATATCTTTCTTCTAGAAGATTTGTGGTGTTTATATGATTTTTCATCTGAGCTTGATGATGATTCATCAGATTCAGATGATGAATATCTCTTTCGATGCTTTTTATATTTTTTTTGGCGCTTAGGTTCATCTAAAGATGACGAAGAAGATGAGGAATATTCAATGCTTTTTTTATTTTTTCTTTTATGATGTGATGATTTTTTAGGAGTCTTGCTTCTCTTTATATTAATTTCTGGCTCTTCTTCGCTTGAAGATTGCTTCACTTTCTTCTTGGGCTTTTTCTGATTATTATAGTCATCGCAATGCGGCGAATAAGGCTTTACTTTTGTATTTTGCGTTTGAGGATCTATATATCTTGCAGGAACAGGCTTTATCTCATTAGTATTGCTTGGAGTTGAAGAAACTCCGATCGACAGGGTAAGTCCCATATTAAAAAATTATAGAAAGAATTAAAATTATAATCAAATATGAAGATAATTTTTGTTTTAATCACTCGAACTAACTCAAATAATGATATATATTTTAATTATTTATATTCGTTTAGCGTCTCTAAGGAAATTGCCACTTTCAAAGCTCCAATTATTTATAGGAGCTAGGTTTGATTAATCAGCTTTTTCACATGAAATAGGCGCCCCAAATGATGAGCTTTGTTTAGAGGGAGTGCAAAAATATCAATTTTTCAACAACCAATATAATGTGAAAACATTTTTGAAATTATTTAAGTATATAAAAAATTTATAAGCATTGCAATTAAATTCTAAGCAAAATAATTGATATTATTAGCATATCTGTGCAAATTCAAATAAAAAATAAATCAAGCTAGAAGCATTTTTCATGCTTTTAACTTAATTTAAAATAATTGTTTTATTATTTAAAGCTATTTTGAATTTCTTGAATAGCCTGTGTGAAAGTTTATTATAAGTATACAAATATAAAAATAGAATAATATTTTGGTCGCCTGCTCTTCTAATCTTTATTATTCGGACTGTTTGTTTTTTGCTAGTTTTCGCAACTTTTCTCACTTGTATATGATTTCATTTTCCAAAAAGTGATCATTTTGTTTTATGTTTCTTTAGAGCATTAAACTGAAAATGAATATCTGAGAAACTTTTGTTATCCTAAACATCCATATACATCTCTATAGCCTAAATCTCTCTCTTGAATTTTTAATATCTGCTTCAGTCCTCATATTTAAATTAAAAGTTTATTTAAACTTACTAAAGTCTTTATATTTAAAGTGAATAATTAATATTAATTTTAAAGACCATTGTAGATATCTCTAAGAACTCTGATGGTAGCTGAAATTTTAGATCTTTCTTTAACGTCTTTCAAGCTTTTAAGTTGCATTTCTGACTGCTTGATGATGCAGTCTATCTCATCATAGATATTGTAATGAGGTGCAACATCCAACAGTCTTCGAACAGCAGCTTTTATTTCATTTTTAGTATCATCTATAGACTTCTGCACTCTTTGCATATCACCTTCAAATCCTTTTTCTTGTTTTCCTAATTTATTCGCCTTGTCGTTGAGACTGTCATATTGGGCTTTCACATCTTCTAATATTTCTTCAACATTTTTTTGCACTTTTACTGGCAATTTTTTGGTATGATAGTGGCTATCAGGACCGCAGTTGCATTTACTGCATTTTTTATTAGATCCTATGCAAGCACAGCCAGAAAAATGTTTCTCATTCTTATCTGGAGTATATTCTAAGCCGCAATGCTCATGGCACAAAGAATTATCATTACTGCATATAGTACTATGATAATTCACATCCTTTCATTCTATCTGCTCTACAGTCTTGGTTTTAACGAAGTCTTTGTAAGCCTTAGCATCAGTTAGTGATAATTCCTTCATTGTCTTGATTTCTTCTAGCCTTTCCATCAAGCCATACAAATTAATCAGTTGCACTTTGGCTTGGTGGAAGCACTGCTTAGCTTTATCAACTTCATCAAACATATCTTTGAAACCCTTAGTGCTTATCTTGTTCATTTGACATAAGAATTCAATTATGTTTTTTATTGTATTCATTGATTTATTTCAAGATTGCTGTAGAGCCATTATTTGCTCTCCTTCAAGCATATTGAGATCTCTAACTTTGAAAGCATTGTTATTCATGAGAAATCTACTTCTTGGATTTACTTGCAGATTATCTGCATTAAAATTTGAAACAACTTCTGAATTTGTTAAAATCAAAATAATATTGTTTTCTACAGATTTTGGAAGTACATTCCTTAATCTTACTAGTGCATTTTTAACGCTTGCAGTATTTCTGGCTTCGCTTCCGTTTTGGACTATAATAATTGCGTTGATATCTGGGTACATGATTATTTCCTTAATGATTATCTTTACGTTTTCATCATCTTGCTCTGCACCTTTAGTATCGCTAAGTCCAGGAGTATCAATAAATGTGAAAGTGCTACCAGTATATGTATCCATAAAATCATACCGAGAGCAGCTTGTTGTTTGACTTTCATCTGATCTTCTCATACTTTCTGTATTTTTAAAGCCCATTTCAGTTTGCTCAAATTCGCTAGTGGGAATGGCAACCTTTCTGTTTCCGAGTGTTCCTTTTCTGAAAAAGTTTGTAAGAGTATTAATAAATGTGGATTTCCCAGATCCAGTTTGCCCAATAACCAATGAAATGATTCTTTGGTTTGTTGGTATATTGAGCTTCAACGTGTTTAGTCTTGCAGGAACAGCTTTCTCTTCTTCAGGTTGTCCATCAGAATCAGACAGAATGTTTCTTTGCTTAATTTTCTTAGCAGGCTCTACCTTTTTGTCTGATTTTGTATTATGTTTTTTCTTTTGCTCCTTAACACCTGGAAATTTACCTCCCTTTGGTTTTTTCACTTTTTCTGGTATCGGCATTTGGCCTTGTGTTTGTTGTATGAAAGCAAGCATAAAATCTTTAATAATTGAATCATTGCTGCTATTGGGTTCTGTGCGCTCGCGTGGTCTTTTCGTTTTAAATTCTTTTTTCTCCTGGGAAATCTTTTTATTCTTACTATTTTTCTTATCATAATCTGCAGTATGATTCTTTTTTCTGGCTTTTTTGTCTAATGACTCTGATCTGATTTTTTTGCTTTTTTTATCTTTCTTGTGATATTTTTCTTCTTCACTAATTTCATCATATCCTGAAGAATATGACTTTTTCCTCTTTTTTTTGGCCTTTTCTTTCGTATATTTTGCATCTTTTTTTGAGTTATTTTTTTTGGTTTTTTCTTCTGCTCCACTGAACGTCTCAGAATGTGAAGAAGGTGATCTTCGCTTACTTTTTTTTGCTTTTTCTTTCTTTATTTTTTCTTTTGGTGAATTTGATCTATATTTTTTGGCATCCTTATGCAATTTGTTTTGCTCTTTTGAAGCTTTTTCATCTTCACTAGACTCTTCATACTCTTCAGACTCTGATCATATTTTTTTTCTTTTTTTATCTTTCTTGTAAACTTTTTCTTCTTCACGAATTTCATCATATCCTGAAGAAGATGATTTTTTCCTCTTTTTTTTGGCCTTTTCTTTCGTATACTTTGCATCTTTTTTTGAGTTATTTTTTTTGATTTTTTCTTCTGCTCCACTGAACGTCTCAGAATGTGAAGAAGGTGATCTTCGCTTACTGTTCTTTGCCTTTTCTTTCTTTATTTTTTCTTTTGGTGAATTTGATCTATATTTTTTGACATCCTTATGCAATTTATTTTGCTTTTTTGAAGCTTTTTCATCTTCACTAGACTCTTCATACTCTTCAGACTCTTCATACTCTTCAGACTCTTCAAATTCTGATGATGAAGATTTTTGCTTTTTTTTAATATATTTTAGATCTTGAGTTTGCTTCTTTTTTATATTTCTTGCTTCTGGTGATTCTGAATCATTGATTTTACTGAGTTTATGGCTTTTATTATGTTTAAATACCTTTCTTTTATTTTCCTCTCACTCTTCAGAATCAGAAGAAGAAGATGATGATTTTTTCATTTCTTTCCTTTTTTCTTTCATTCGTTCAGGTTTTGGACTCATTTTTCTTCGTGGCGTGTATATATGATGCTCTCCAACAAAAGTACTAAGGTCTGATTCTGGTGCAGGCTCATTTTTACATGCATCTGCAATTATATATGGGTGCATGTGTAATTCTTTCTCATCAGTTTCCTGGTTGCCGCAAGAAATTTTATTTCCCATTTGTATAATTATAAGGTCTGAGAATTTTGCCAAATTTATCCCTTTTAAAAATTGTAGAAGGAATCAATTAATGGTGTAATCTTCACTGGGCAGTGGAATATATTTTATAGTTAAGCTTTAACATCAAATAATTTGCATTTAAAAAAGTCAGGAATCTTAAAAGTAATTACTTTAAACTTGTAAATAACTATTTATTTGAAAAATTATTAACAAAATAATTTTCAATTTTGGTTAATAAATTGGGTATTGAAGAGCTTAGCTTTATCAGTGGCGCAGTACTAAAAAATTCGTTACTGAAGATGTTTTTGCTATGATAGTTCTACTCATAAATACTGGGATGGAAGCAGAGTAGACTCCTTCTGAATTAAGGCTTTAGTTTTAGGTGAATAGCTGATGATTTGTATAACCGGTGACCGAAGATAAGAAAGAGTTTACATCTAAAAATCTTATAAACTAAAATTATAATTATTAAATAAATTTTTAGTTGTTATTTTTAAGATTTTTTTTGCTATGTGTATGAGAGACTTAAGAAATAATAAATTTCTTTCTGAAATACTTTAATTGCATTTGCAGATTGGACTGCATTTAAAGAAAGCTTTAAAAACAAAATTAAATTTGGACAGCCTTGTTTGTTAGGCAAATATCAACAATAAAAACTTCTTAAGCTTTAATCACTTTCTTCGCTTTCACTTCATTTATACAAGTAAAATGGAGATTCCTTTGGTTTGATCTGCTGAGCTTGATATATTATCTCTGGATGGATGAATCAGTGCAAGAAACAGAGATTATTAGCAATTATATTTTGTTATTTGCTTGGTTTATCATAGGCAAACAATGTAGACTCTTATCCATAAGTTATTAAAAATCTAAGTGATAAATTAAAGGCGTTTAGGCTTTTTTTCTTTTATTATTTTTTTCCCTTTTCTTTTTATTTTTTCTTCCCTTTCTGCACCATCACTCTCTTCCTCTTCACTTTTTGCTTTTTCACTTTCTGATTCTCCGCTTTCTGATTCTTCGCTATCCAATTGTTTATCATTTTTTTTTCTCCTCTTATGCTTATTTTTCTTTGTTTCATGTTTCACTTTGTTATGCTTGTTTATTTTTTTCTTCTTTCTTTTTATTTCTTCTTTACTTTCTTCTTCTTGACTCTCTTCCTCAGAACTGTCTGTTCCTTCACTCTCCACTTTACTCACGGAAATTTTAGGTCTTCTTTTCTCTTTATTTATTTTCTTCTTTCTTTTTATTTCTTCTTTACTTTCTTTTTCTTCCTCAGAACTGTCTGTTCCTTCACTCTCCTCTTCTTTGCTTTCTGCTTCACTGCTTTCAACTTCTTCGCTTTCTGCTATTGATTCCTCATTTTCCACTTCTTCACTATCTGATTCTTCATTTTCATATTCATCTTCATTATTAGCTAAGCTCGACTCTCTGGAAGTTCTCTTCGTTGAACCACATTCAGTCCCCCTGGATGAATTTTTGCCTTTAAAATTTAATTTAAAGACATTTTCTGATTGAGCCCAGTCTTCATGCTTAATCAATCTATCAGCAATTTCAATTTCAATGGCAGGAGTGTTCACAGGAGAAATACTTATTTTATTCTCAAACAAAAACGTGTGCCACTCATTTTCTCCATGACCCCGAATAGCAAAATGTGGATAGGAGAAAATAACTATTGATTTTATTGTATTTAATGCAGGATAAAGCTCGTTAAGCTTTATATTTAGGTCTCCCAATGGTTTTATCGTTGAGAAGTCTCCTCTCATACTTAATAAATAGGTCATGGAGCTTGGCAGACCTGTAGACGCTTTGTATCTGCACACTATAGTAACTTCATTGCCATTAACACTGCATATAGGCTGAATCGAGTTAATAGCTATAGTAAAATTTTCTTTTTTTAGAAAATTGTTGAAAAGATGGAGACTGTAAACGTTTTCATTTGGCTTTGTTGTGCCGTCTGATTTTACTTTATAGCCACCTATTATATAAATTGCATCATTCCATAAGAAAGACCCGGGCAAATACAATTTTTGCAGAGGATAGCTTTGAGATTTACCATTAATCTCATCTATTATCAAATTTTTATTTTCATAAGTGAGGACTTCCCACTTATTTTTATTTGAGCTGTAAAACATCAAAGGAGCAGGCACTTGTCCAGAAATGTTAAAGTTTGCTTTTGGAATAGTAAGCCCTCCTATTAGATATACGCACTTTTGATATCTAATTAAGCATCCTCCTTTGGATGGAATTGGGAGTTTTTTAAGAGTCACCATTTTCATTGTCTTGTAGTCAGCAGCATATACGTTCCGGTGAATTTTACCCGATTTTGTGCCTCCTGCAAGCATTATCCTTGTTTCTGACAAAATGCCTGCAGCTGAGTCATAGTAAAAATCGCACTCAGCATTTAAATCAAATCTATCGATGGTCGCATCTAATTTATGATGGAAAACACCAATCCTTTTTCTATCCAGATAGTAAAATTCTGGAATTACCACAGGCTCAGCTACTTGAGGTTTTTTAGATGATGAGCAACCCATTTTAAAAAATTATAGAAGGAAACTAAATTTTATGAAATCGATATGATTATTTGAAAAATTTGGGGCTTTTTGGAGCAATCATAATTATTGATTGAAAATGCTAATCAGTAAAATTATTTAATCTGGTATTTAAAGCTATAATTTAATTTTTAAGCTTTGAAAAATTGTAGAAGGAATTAAAATTATAAGTCAAAATGGTTTTAAAAAGTATCATTTTTCTTAAAAAGTTGGATTTAACTTATCAAATTGCCGAAAAATTAATAATTATATTTTATCTCTTAAATGATCGCCGCAAAATCTTGATAGAAGAAATTTTTATCTTAAAGCTTAATATAATTTTTGTAAGCAACTTTGGCACTATTCTTGCTTAGCTCTTTATTGAGACACTCTTTCTATTTTCAGTTTCATGCTTGCCTGCTGGAGAGCTCTGTCAGTTTCTTTAGCAATATTTTTTTTCTGCACCCTTCTCAAATATTGTATCGCTTTTTCAATTTTCTTTTTGTACTTCTATAGATTTTCTACTCTTTTATGTCTTTTTAACAATTAGACTCGTCGATACATCTGATCAGCGCTCCTCTTTTCTTACTGGATAAAACTTTCAACTGTTTACTTTGGATGGAATTCGTTTAGTGTTATAATGGCTATTATAGGTGCGTTGCTTGCAAATCGATATACGCCTATGTAGGCGCATCCGTTGAAATTTTAGAAATTTTATTTTAAAATTTTGCTGAGGCTATATTTCTTATAAATAATTAATTATTATCACCATCAGAGCATATGCATTATGATATGAATTATCAGCCCAGTTAATTTGCTTGAATTCTTCTGTTTTATGACTAATCAAAATTGGCAATATTTTAAGAGGGATATAAATCGATATGATGTATACAGCGATTTTCTATTTTCGATGCTCTTAAAAGCTTCATAAGATAGTTGATAAATGCAAATTTTCTTATCCATTTTGCTTAGTCAATGACTTTTTATTTAACTTTTTGTCTATTAATAATGCCGTGTTTTTCAAACTCTTATGTAAGCGAAATAACTTTTTCTCTTCAAAATCTTATTTGATTTATAAATAACGATAAAGAAATCAATAAGAGATAAATGGTCCAGATATATTTAATTTCACTCCAAATTCAAAGGTCGCAAGCGTTAGGCAAGAGAGTGAAGACAAATATTAAATTCATTTTAAAGTATTGAATTATAACCTCTTCTTTTGAGAACACAACATTTTTTCAAAATGATCCACTTATATAGTTTTTATATAGTTGATCTCATTATGCATACAAATATTTTTAAATAAGATGAGAGATCTAGTTTTAGCTATTTAAAGAAAGGAGAAAAATATAAGCTATACCTATTTTAAACATATTTAAATGGATTTTAGTTATTTTTCAGATGCTTCATTAAGATGGCATTGACAGTTCGAATCTTTTCTATAACTAGCTCATAATCTTCTTCATCAAAATTTGGAAGGTTAGAGTTCGCTGAGACTTTGTTCGGAGTCAGAATCCTCTTTTGGAATGTATTGTTTTAGAATATATTGTATTTCTTTAGAAATGTCCAACCCGCTTGAGCTCTCTTTAAGTGCTTCCTGCAGCTTTAACTTTCCAGTTCTATACTCAATACTATTAGAAGCATATTGCAACTGCTGCTTTTCATAAGAATCTATTAAAGCTCTCAGCATCTCAGAGTTGTTATTCTTTATAGCATTTCAAACGCTAATCCATCACAATGTATAATATCTATATTTTGATCTTCATTCAAAAGTTTAACATCATCGGCAATAGAGTTCCAGCGGCAGTATGAATTAATAAGTAAAAATTAGAATGTATCATTATACGTAATCGAGAAAAGTTATTAAATTTTATTTTATTATTTCGAATGAATTTCTGAAGGATTTGAATCTTATATTCGCATAGGTTAAAATTTATATCAGATAATACTGGTCGTAATAATGCCAACAAATTCTTTTCAATATCAATTGCCAAGGTTTTTAAGTTTTGGATAGGATAGATTACAACTTTTGGTTTGAGCTTTAATAGATGAGAATAACCTCTCTGGTTGCTGAGTTAGAAGACTATCACATTTTTAATGGCAAATCATCAATTGGTGTAGTTTCTAAGGAACTGAACCTTGAATTTTGGTTATTTCCTTAACGATGTTGTAAAAACATTGTGCCAATCAGATCAGTTTTCTCAATATTATAAGTCAAAGTGCCATAAGGCCAATGTGATCTCTTCATTTCTTGATGTATATATTTAAGCTGATATATGGAGTTAGGAATTTTACATTTTGTTAACAAGGAATGCAAAAGTATCATTTTAGTTATAAAAGTTTTGTCGAGAGTTTGCCATAAAAATGATTGGACAGAAGAAATTTTAATTTTATCCTAGAAGATTATTATAAATCTCTTCAAGCACTTTAATCACAATTCTTGTTTTTGCTCTTTGCTTCGGAGTTCTTTCTATTTTCAGCTGCATTCTTGCCTGCTGAAGAACACCATCAATTTCTTCAGCGACATTATAATTTGGAGCTATTCTTCTCAAGTTTTGTATTGCATTTCTGATTTTTCTTTTTGTATCTTCTATAGATTTTTCTACATCTTTTACATCTCTCTCACAGTTAGACTGCTCTATTTCCAACTGATTAGCTCTTGCTTTATGCCAATCATGCTGTCTCTTAACATTATGAAGAATATTTTCAACTGTTTTTTTGACTTTTCTTGGAATTCTTTTAGTATGATAATGACTATTGTGTCCACACTTGCATACTGAGCAAGCAGGTTGGTGTCCCATACATGCACATCCTGTGAAAATTGAAGAATTTGTATTTGGTGTATAGTCTAAGCCACATCTTTCATGACATAACGAATCATCATTAGTGCAAACTGTATTGTGATATGGGGTATCAGTTCACACAGTCTGCTCAACCGTTTCGGTCTTTTTGAAATTTTGGTATGCTATTGCTTCATTTAACGATAACTCTCTTTGCCCTCTTGCATCTTCTAATTTTTCCATTAAATTGTAAAGATTTGTAAGCTGTAATTTTTTTGCATAATGGAAATTTTGTTTCGCAATGTTTATTTCGTTTCACATTTCTTTGAATACTTTGGTACCTACAGTATTCATTGTGCAGATAAATTCAACTAATTCTTTGATTTTTTTCATAGAATTGTTTCAGCTCAATTGCAAATGGTTTTGTTGAAACTCGTCAAGATTTTGAAAATTTTCAACATTAAAAGCATTGTTGTCCATCATAATTTTTTTCCTTGGAGCTATCTGCAAAGAATTTTCATTAAAATTTGAAGTAATTGCCGAGTTTGTAAGCACAAGAACTATATTTTTTTCAACAAGTGAAGGAAGAGCGTTTCTAAGTCTTACCAATGCATTTTTAACACTTGCTGTTTTTCTTGCTTCACTGCCATTTTGAACAATAATAATTGCATTGATATTTGGGTAGCTTACCACTTCTTTTATTATTTTTTGGATATTTTCGTCATCTTGCTCAACACCTCTGGTATCGCTGATACCTGGAGTGTCAATAAAGGTAAAAGTGCTTGAACTTTCAGGATCGGTAAAATCATATCGGCAGCAATTATTTGTTTGGGATTCATCTGAGCTTAATAGTCTTTCTGTGTGAATGAAATCTCTTTCAGTTTGGTATTTAAAAATCTTAGTTGGTATGGCGATTTTTCTATTTTCAAGGTGCCTTTTCTGAAAAAGTTGGTGAGATAGTTGATAAATGTAGATTTTCCAGACCCTGTTTGGCCAATCACAAGTGATACAGCTTTTTGGTTTCTCGGAATATCAAGCTTGGTAAAATCTTCTATGGGTGGTATAATTTTTTGTTCTTCTTCAACATTTTTCTTTGTATATTTGCCTTTATTTTTCTTTTTCCACTTTTTCTCACCTATTTGTTCAGTCTCATTTTTTTGGTCTTCTTTTTCTTCTTCAGTTTCTTCTTGCTCTCTAATCGCATTTTCTCTATTTTTCACCTGTTTTCCACTTTTTGCTTTCGATTCTTTATCAATCAGTTTTAACTTCAACTTGTTAGACTCTGCTTTTATTAACTCTATAGCAATATCAACTTTTTTAGGTAGTCCTTTGACCTGAAATATTCTCATTTCTTCTCCTTCTGTATTAATATCAACTCCTGCAGAATCAAGTAACACTATATCGCACTCAGACATCTCTTTTAACTTTTGAAGTCCTGACCTTTGCCTTCCTAAAAGCCATCCTACCATGCTTTGAGGAACTGTAATCATTTTTGTTGTTTCTACTTCTACGTTTTCTTTTGCAAATTTTTTCCCGTGATTTTTATTTTTGGAATTTTTTGAAAAAGGTCTTGAAGCTCCTGGGGGTCTTGGTGCGCCTTGGTTTGACTGTGTTGAGTGAAAAGAGTCATTTAAATTTCCTGGAGACTCGGAGATTTCGTAAATCCAATAGAAAATTTGTTGGACTGCTTTGAGAATTATTTCAAGTGTGCCTTCAATGTTGCCGACTCGCAATGTGGGAGAGTATTTATTGATATCTATATTTGCTCGAGTATCTCTGCAAAGCTTAGTTATATTTTTTCCTTTGTAGCCTATGATTTTGCCTGCACTTTTTTCGGGAATTAGTATATCCATGCGTGTTTTGCTTAATGGATCTTGGATAAAACTGGTAAAAAGAATTCTGCATGCTGAAATAATTTCATTGCTACCACCAGTTATGAATACTTCGATAGCGTCAGAGAAATGCTTGGATTTTTCAATATTGATCTCAGAAACACCTGATTCAGCTAAAACTTCTTGTTTCAAGCCTTCTAGGCGTGTATTGAAAAATTCGGGAAAAAGCATACCAAGAACCTTAAACTCCATTTCGTCAAAATTTTCAGCTATCATTAAAATTATTATAATTTATATCTATTTCGCCAAAAATCTCCAGAAAAATAGGCTTAAAGGATGTTAATTTGCATTTTCTATAATTTATAGATAAGCATATATATCTATGAAATTCTTAAATGTACACATTTTGTTTTAATCATATTTGCAAATCAATAAATATCATCTTATTTAATTTTTATTTTTGCCAATGATATTAACTGCTCTCCAGGTATCAATAAGCAGTAACAAATAATTTTTGGAATAAAAATTATCATTAATTCCCTATAAAATAGCTGAAGAGGGTGAAACATATTTATTTGCGACAATTGTCCTGGATTGGTATTCAGCTAACATGTCAACTATATTGCATTTTTTTAGGCAGAGTGCAGATTGATAATATCTGATTACTCTATAGCCATAATCTAAGGAAAGCGAATCGCTTCAGTTTATTTAGTATTTTCAATTATTATTGAGTTTTAATTTTAAGAGTTTATTGCTCAGGCAATGATTACTATTATTATGAATATGAAAAATATCAATCTAATTGATAAGGGCATTATCAATCCACAATATAATGAAACTAATCAAGAATGTTTTAGTGATTTCAAATTAAATGCATTAGAATCGCTTAAAGCCAGTATCAATCATATTTTACTATGCCTTTCTACTTTGAGAAATGAAAATCAAAATATAAAGAGACCAATTAATCTTAAATTCTTTAAGGATAATGATTTTAAAGTTGAGGAATTACAAAATCTTAAAGAAATGTCAGATACTGAATATCGAAATACAAATGCTTTATATCAAACGGATCAAAATCTAATACAATTACAGGAAACAGATGAAGAAATTCACAATTGTTATTTAAAATATAAAGAAGTCTTTAACGAGTTTTCAATATTTATTACAAAGACAATAGAGAGACTAATAGAAGAATCATTTTCTCCTTATATTTATGATGATCATAAATTTCTTTACTCAGTCAATAGCCATGTGCATCCTACTGAACTTATTCAATATGATATAGAGAAGTCTCAGCAAAGAAAAATCAATATAGATCTACATAAGCCGTTAACCAATGATGAAGTGAACGTTGTTCAGCTTCCTAACAATGAGCTATTCTGTTTTGGGAATTCAGATCGAGAAAATTGCAATGCATGAATAATTGATTTAAATTCATTTACAGTAAAGAGAACTTTACCATCTACACTCTATCCTCAAAAATCAGGAATATTTTATTATCAACAAAATGTTTATATAATTAGTGGGATAACGCCTATAAGTATTCCTTTTGATCCTTTAATAGGCAATCTCGATTTTTCATTAATAACAGAAAGTGTCAGCAAGAGGTTTGATTTAATCTCAAATAAATGAGTTTCACTACCCCAATCCCCAGATATCACCTCTTGTTCAGCTATACCCTTTAAAAATAGAATTTTATTTACAGGGACTGAGTCTGAGGATTGTTTTTACGAGTATGACATTAACCTTGAAATATATAATACGATTGAGTTAATTCAAAAGCCAACAGAAAAGCTATTTATTGCTGGAAATTCAAGAATTTATTTAGTCGAGGCTTATGGGAGCATATGGGAAAGTGGATATGATAACGAATATATTTGAAGTAAAATCAGTAAATTTGATGACAGATTATTTTCTGCTCAAGCATATAGAGTTGTATCTGGAAAAAAAATTTATGTCGGGGTTTTTGAAGCTTACCATAGCACAAGCAAATTTTTGTATTATGAATTCGATTTAAAAGAAAAGGAGTTTAAGGGAATTCAAAGTTTTAATGGTCCATGTGTAAGTGAGCATTTTGAGTATGAATATGACTAGTTATTTATTTATCGTTTACTTAAATATATAGTTAAAATTTATTAAATGTTATGAGTCTAATCCGCCTTATGAAAATTATTTTATTAAAATTGAGTTTTTCTGGATAATAATATTCATAATGGCTAGCGAGTCAAAATCTCCTGATGAACTAAAATTAAAGGAGATTAAATCCTTTAACGTCAAAATTGAAAATATACTATTACGTAAGCTTGCTTTGAAAAATATAAATCAAAAGACAAATGAATCATTTAAGCTTCAGTTTTATGAGAATTTTGATATAAAAATAGACAATTTAGAAGCAATAAAAAAAAGCTTAGAAATAGCGTTTGAAAAAGTACAAAATTCTTATCTTACTGATCAAAATTTGATAAACTTGCTTCAAACAGATAAAGAAATCAGAGATATTAATCTAAAATACACTGAAGCATATAATGATTATTCTCAAAGTATTTTAGAAGCAATGGAAAGCCTGAAGGCTGAATCACCTTGTCCACATAAATATGAAAATGCTAAATATCTTTATATATTCGGTCATCGTTCCTTCGAAAGAATATTTATTAAATATGATATCGAAAAATCAGAAGAAATAAAATTAAACATTGATTTTGGCAAACCATGAGTGGAAAATATCTTGACAGTTCTCCTTCCAAATAATGAATTATTTTTGCTAGGAAAAAATGAATATCAAAACTCTACCTCATATATTATTGATTTAAATTCATATAAAATAAAAAGAAAATTGCCTTCAACTTACTATCATTATAGATCAGGAATATTTTATTTACATTTCCAGCAGAGTGTATATATCATTGGGGGCCATGATTATATTATTAACCCTGGTGCTAGCTCACCTTTCGAAAATTTAAATAAAAGAAAAACTCTAAATCAAAGATTTGATTTAATTTCAAACAAATGAGTTCTTTTGCAATCAGTTCCAGAACTGCTAACTTCATGCTCTGCAGTTCTATTTAAAAATAAAGTGCTTATTGTAGGAACAGAGTCTGAAAAATATATCTATGAGTATGATATCGCATTAGAAAATTATACAAAAATTGATTTTTTTTCAGAAAGCAGAAATCGTTTGTTGTTAACAGGTAACTCAAGAGCTTATTTATTAGAATCTTGATTTTTCATATGAGAAAGTGAATTTGAAAATGAATACGTTTGAAAGAAAATTAAGCTATTAGGTAGAATTCTTCCAAATGAGCATTTCTATATAGCCGAGAATAGAAAAAGAATTTATTTTGGGTGTATGAATTATTATTCTGATAACACAAGATTATATTTTGAATTCGATCTTGAAAATAAGAAATTTAAAGGAATTCAATGCTCAATTGATGCAATTCAGGAATATTTTTAATGTAATAAATTGAATTAATTATTTAATTTGATATTTTATGGAAAGTGATTTGAGCTACAATAATTAGAATTTATTCTTAAGCTGTGAAAATGTTGATTGTTAAAAATATTTCTCATTCTATAATCTAGTTATTTTCATAAATATAATTTTAAAAATTCAAATTGTTTAAATTATTGGATTTTATTGCAAACGCAATGATTTCTTTTATAAAAAAAATGGAAAATCTCAATCAAAATTGTAAGACTTTCTTCCCCACTCAAGATATTGTAAGTGAGCAAAATGAATCAAAAGAAATGCATGCCAAACACAAATCAAATATTCTGGAATCATTTAAAGCCAAAATTGATCATATTGAATTAAGCTATTGCGATCTAGAAGATAATAATCAAAAGACAAATAGGTCAATTAGACTTAAATTTTACGAGGATAATGGTTCAAAAATTGAGAATTTAGAAAATCTAAAAGAAGTCCTGGATTCTGAATTTCAAAAAATAAGCAATTCTTATCAAACCGATCAAAATTTTAAACAGTTACTAACAAATGATGAAGAAATTCGCAATGCTTATTTAAAATATACAGAAACATATAGCGAATTTTCAGTAGTTCTTCAAAAAGCAATTGAAAACTTTATAGATAAATCTTATTCTCCTTATGCCTATCAGGAACCCAAACTTCTTTATTCTTTCAATAGTCATGGAAACCGCACTCAACTGATTCAATTCGATATAGAAAAGTCTCAGCAAACGAAAACAGATATTAATCTAGATAGGCCACTAACAAATGATGATGTTTGTGTCGTCAAGCTCCTCAACAACGAGCTATTTTGTTTTGGAAATTGTGATCGAGATAGCTGCAATGCCTGAATTATTGATTTGAACACATTTGAAATAAAGCGAACTGTGCCATCTATTAGATATCCTAGGAGAGCAGGAATATTTTATTACCAGCAAAGCGTTTATATTATTGGTGGATTATTGTCAATAATAGTTCCTCTTTCTTCTAATAACCCTTTTCTATTTTTAGGTAAAGTAGAAAATTCCAGTAAGAAATTTGATTTAAGTTCGAATAGATGAGTTTCATTACCTAAAATTCCAAGAAGAATTACCTCTGTTTCAGCAGTGCCTTTTAAAGATAAAATTCTCTTTACAGGGGTTGAATGTGAGAAATTTATTTATGAGTATGACATTAATTTGGATATAGTCAACAAAATTGATTTAAAGCAGAAACCAACAGAAAAGTTATTGATTGCTGGAAATTCGAGGGTTTATTTATTAGAAGCTAGAGGAAGCTTATGGGAAAGTGAATGTGGTAATGAATATACTTGGAGTTGAGTCTCTAAATTCGGGGAGAGACTATTTTGTATGCAATCATATAGGGTTGTAACAAGAAAAGAGGTTTTTATTGGAGTTTTTGAAATTTATTATAGGAGCAGTAAGTTTTTGTATTATAAGTTTGATTTGGAAGAAAAGGAGTTTAAAATAATTGACTGCTTTTCAGGGCCTGAAGTGGGTGAACATTTTGAATATGAGTATGATTAATAGCATTACATTTTAATTTAAGTTGCTTCTTAATTTAAATACTAAATATTAGGCATTGGCTATTTGATATCTTTATAATTAAGCTATCGATTTTTGCCTCAAATATGATTATAATTATTTAATTCATTTTCTGCATGCTAAAGTGCAAGCCTTTTGCATGCAAATTGGCTGTAAATAAGTCTTTAATGGATTTAATCACATGAAAAATTAAAAGAGAACTTTACAGTCAATGAATCAACAATGCTAATAGTAATTAATTATAGAATGCAATGAATTTTGCATAATAATAAAATATGGAAGAATCTAAGACTTTCAAGAGTGATAAAAGAGATGATCAAACTGCTTCTTCAAATAATATCGAGCAAAAGTAAAGTGCAATTGAGCTATTAACAAGTAAAACAGGGTATATCTTATCAGCTGGACTTATTTTATCTGAAATATGCCAAAAACCCCAGAACTCAATGAAAATCCAATTTTATGAAGATAAAAATCCTGAAATAGAAGTATTGGAAAAAATTCAAGAAGAATTAGAAACTGTGTTTGAAAATATATATCATTATTATCAAACAAATCAAGAGTACATCAATTTATTGCAAACAGACAATGAAGTTATGAATGCTTATCTTAATTATGTTGAAATTTATAATGATTTTTCTAGAAGACTTAGAGAAGCGATAAAAATTCTAATTTCTGAGTCTTTTTCTCCATATATCTACCAAAAACCCAAATTTCTTTATTCCATGAGTAGCCAAGTCAGCCCAATTCAGCTCATTGTATACGATATAGAAAATTCACAGCAAAATTACATTAGTGTTGATTTGCATGAGAGCTTAACTGAAGATGAAATTTTTATAATTCAACTTCCTGACAACGAATTATTTTGCATTGGAAATAAAAAGCACTTTTGCCATGCCTTCATTATTGATTCAAATTCTTATACGATAAAACGAATTTTACCATCTATTCGTTATCGCAATATGTCAACAATGCTTTATTATCAGCAAAATGTTTATATTTTTGGTGGCAGCATACCTTATAATTCTGATTCATTTTCTTCAGAGTCGAATTTCATGTCCATTGCAAAAGAAAACAGTTTCAGCAGAAAATTCGATTTAATAAAAAATAATTGGTTTTGGCTACCTCCTTGTAAAGAAAATCAGTTTACAGCTGGCTCAGCAGTGCCTTTTAAACAGAAAATCATACTTTCAGGATATGAGCTTAACAAGGTACTCGTATATGACATCAATATTGAAAATTTTACTGATATTGAATTTCTTACTCGATCAACAAAAAAATTATTGATTGCTGGAAATTCAAGAATTTATGTATTAGAGTCAAGAAAATATTTATGAGAGAGTGACTATGATAATGAATATGTTTGAAGACAAATTGGAGAATTCAGAAATTGATTTTCTACTGCTCAGTCGTATAGAGTTACAAATAATGAAAAAGTGTACTTTGGAGCATATGAAATTTACACAAATCCTAGCAAATTTGTATATTACCAATTTAATTTAAAAGAAAAAGCATTAAATCAAATTCAGCATTTCTCAGGCCCGGATGTTAAATTATTTTTTGGAAGTAATTATTATTAATAAGTTTTTCATTTATTTAATCGAAATATAAGCTTTAAAATTGCTCATTCCTTGGTTTTCATAATAGTAAAAAGGACGATATGCTATATTTATTCCATAAGGCAATATTTGATTCGATTTTACAATAAATCTCTATTCTCTTCAGCGTTTATAAAAGATGATAGCCATATTCTAAAATAGACAATGCTAAAATTATAATTAATATTTATTTCTCTTTTGCTTAAAAATAATCAAGAATTGAATAGAATAAATTATAGTAAGAAAATCAGAAACTTTGCAGTGTTGAAAGAAGATAAATATTTTGGAAATGTGTATGGTTACTAACTTATTATACTCTTTAATTAAACATTAATTATAAACTATTGCCATGAGACATGACATTATCGACTTTATTAGCAGAAAATATGATTGTAATTATTGACTTAATTTTTGTTCCATATGGTTTACAGAATTTTTGAAAATTTACTAATTATTGAGATTAATTGATTTCAGATTTTATTGCAAAATAAAATGGGAAATATTGGTAATATTATGGAAAATAAAAGCAATGATCAAATCACTTGCTCTGGATTAGAAAGGAAAAATATTGAGCAGGGATCAAACGCAATAGAATCATTAAGAAGCAAAACTGATCATATCTTATCAATTGAACATACTTTAAATGAAAGTAGCAAAATGCCCAAAAACTCGATTAAATTGCAATTTTATGAAGATAATAACCCTGAAATAGAGCAGTTGGAAACAATTAAAGAAGAATTGGAAACAGATTTTAATAACATTAGCTCATCTTATCAAAATGACCCAAACTTCATAAATTTACTACAAACTGACAGTGAAGTTATGAATGCATATTTAAAGTATGTTGAAGCTTTCGCTAATTTGTCTGGTAGACTTAAAGAAACAATTGAAACTCTCATTTCTGAGTCTTTTTCTCCATATCTCTATCAAGACCCTAAATTTCTTTATTCCATGAGTAGTCAAATGGATCAAACAGAGCTGGTTGTATATGATATAGAAAAATCTCAGCAAAAGAAAATAAATATTGATTTGCATGGAAAATTGACAAATGATGAAGTCAGTGTGGTTCAACTTCCCAACAATGAGCTATTTTGTATTGGAAATAAGGATGATCTTTGCCATGTCTGCATTATTGATTTAAATACATACGAACTAAAGCGAATTTTACCATCTACTCCCTATCTTCATAGATCAGGTATATTTTATTATCAGCAAAATGTTTACTTATTTGGTGGCCTGGCAGTTCCAAAAGCGATATCAGCTTCTCCATATTCATTTCCTAATTTTGCGTTCCATGAAGGAACAAATTTTATTCGAAAATTTGATTTAATCAAAAATAAATGAACTATGCTTCCTTGTGGCCAATATGATGAACATACATCAATCTCAGCAGTTCCATTTAAACAAAGAATTATATTTTCAGCTCTTGAATTTGAGCAATTAAGTGAATTTGATATAAACTTGGAAAGCTTTAATTATCTTGAATTTTATACTGGAAACACAGATAAGCTTTTGATAGCTGGAAACTCAAGGGTGTATTTAATTGAGTCTTGAATTTGTTTATGGGAAAGCGAATATGATAATGAATATGTTTGGAAAAAGATTGGGAAGATTGAAGGAAGTCTATTTACTGCTCAGCCATATAGAATTATAAGTAAGAAAAATGTGTACTTTGGAGTTTATGAGATTTATGATCATCCAAGCAAGTTTTTATACTATGAGTTTAATTTGGATGAAAAGAAATTAAAAGAAATTACACGTTTTGAAGGCCCAAATGTTGAGTTAAGTTTTCATTATTCTTATGATTAATTATTCTTTATTAATCTTGGTGTTAATTTTATTTCTTGTTGTATTTGATTGGTAGTTAAAAATATCCTATTTAAATACTTCACAATGGGCAAAGAAGTCTTTTTGTCAGTATCTAAATTGTAATATTGCAAAGTATGTATACTATCCAGAAAGTTTATAGGTAATTTGGCTTGTTTTAATTAAAATATTATTTTCAATAAATTTGGTTTTGCCATTTCTTATAATTTATAAATAGGAACAAGCTTGTAGTAAATATTTTTCAATGCAATTTTTATTTCAGTTATGCATGTATCTGCTGACTTTATTATCTGTGCTGTCAAAATATAGGAAAAGAGCAATAATAACAAATAATAAATTATAATTTCAAGCTCAATAAATAAAATTTAAACATTTTTATATGTTTTTGCTTTTACTTTAATCTCATATAAAGCTAATAATGATTATAACTCAAAACTTATTTCTTTGATTATTTTAATCACCTTTCAGCTTATGATTTTCAATAAATTAAAATATACTTGATATTATAAATTTATAAATAGGGATAAGGTTGTAGTAGATATTTTTTGAGACATTTTTATAAAATATTTGCTTGATTGATCGCTATATGGAGGCCAACAACATTGAAATACAATTAGATAAAGAAACAAAATTCAAAACATTTCATATCCTGTAAAATGGGACATAATAATTAAAATAAAAACAAGAGCTCGCAAAGACTCTTCTCTATTGAAAACCTCCAGAGATCTAAAACTTTCTTTGAATAATATTATGCATGATTAAATTGCGATATTTGTTTGTTTTATAATAAATCTAACTTCTCTAA